>CAUYPK010058557.1:0-16163 GCA_963574355.1 Loris lydekkerianus | reverse complement strand
ATGGGATCCCTTGTTCTTTCCTTGCGAATGTGTTTGAGTTCTCTGTGGATTCTGGTTATTAAACCTTTGTCAGAGATATAACCTGCAAATATCTTCTTCCATTCTGAGGGCTGTCTGCTTGCTTTACTTACTGTGTTGTTGGCTGTGCAGAAGCTTTTTAGTTTGATCAAGTCCCAGTAGTGTATTTTTGATGATGCTTCAATTGCCCGGGAGGTCCTCCTCATAAAATACTCGCCCAGACCAATTTCTTCAAGGGTTTTCCCTGCACTCTTCCTCTAGTATTTTTATAGTTTCATGTTGGAAGTTTAAATCTTTAATCCAATGAGAGTCTATCTTAGTTAATGGTGAAAGGTGTGAGTCCAGTTTCAGTCTTCTGCAGGTTGCCAGCCAGTTCACCCAGCACCATTTGTTAAATAGGGAATCTTTTCCCCACTGAATGTTTTTAATTGGCTTGTGAAAAATTAAATAACAGTAAGTAGCTGGATTCATCTCTTTGTTCTCTATTCTGTTCCAGACATCTACTTCTCTATTTTTGTGCCAATACCATGCTGTTTTGATCACTATTGATTTGTAGCATAGTCTGAGGTCAGGTAGCGTGATTCCTCCTGCTTTGTTTTTATTTCTGAGTAATGTCTTGGCTATTCGAGGTTTTTTTCTGCTTCCATATAAAATGAAGTATTGTTTTCTCAAGATCATTAAAGTGTGACAGTGGAGCTTTAATGGGGATTGCGTTGAAATTATATATTGCTTTGGGTAGTATAGACATTTTAACAATGTTGATTCTTCCCAGCCATGAGCATGATATGTTTTTCCATTTGTTTACATTTTCAGCTACTTGTTAGAGTTTCATAGTTCTCTTTATAGAGACCTTTCACGTCCTTTGTTAGATAAATTCCCAAATATTTCATCTTCTTTGGCACTACTGTGAATGGGATAAAGTTCTTAACTGTTTTTTCAACTTGACTGTTGTTGGTGTTGATTTTGTAATATGAGATGGTGCTGTATTTCTTGAGCACTTCTAAGAGTTTTGTAGTAGAGTCCCTAGTGTTTTCCAGATACACAATCATATCATCTGGGTGAGCAACAATGTCTTCCAGACTTATCCAACTTCTTTTACACAGTATCTTAAAATACTTAAAATGACCATAAATGATGGAAGTGTGCATATAAGTATAAAAACACATTTTGTTTGTAGTAATGAAATGAATGAAAGCACTACATAATTCATTGAATGTGTCATTTGTTGAAATGGTCCATTGAAGAAAAGACCCAACCCTAGAGATAGTAAAAAAAAAAAAAAGGAAAAAGAAATTTAAAAAAAAATTAATATGAACACAAGCATGATGCTTCTCCTTCTCCTAATTCCTCTTCCTCATCAACACCTACATGATCATCACGATCCTTATTATCGTATTAAGAAAAGTTTAATATTTGAATTATCTCTTGAAAGCAGAGTTCATCCACAATTTTTTGTAAAAGACCTGATACTTGGAATTTACAGCCCATATGGCTGCAACTTGAAAGCAGCAATAGACAGCACATAAATGAATGTGGTTTGATTCACTAAGCCTTATTGATGCATATTTTAATTTAAATTCCATATAAACTGAAACTGTTAAATAATACTTCTGTTACTTCACTGGAGTGTATGCTATTAAAAGTAAGATTATTTATTAACTCATGTTAATATCCTAGAAACTGTCATAAAACAGACAAAAGACTCATTTAGTATTTTGAATGCAGAATAAAGCAGTAAACACAGAACTAATTTTCTAAAACTACATGGTCAAAACCTGGAGACAGTGTTCTTTTATGTACCCTCTATCTTTCATATCAATTGCATCTCCATGCAAAATAAGTCATTCAGTAAATCCTGTATTTATCTTCCTACTAAAGCACTTGGGTCTTTCTCCATATATAATATAAATATTTAATTATCTGTTAATTACCTTTTTAAAGCCATTGTGTGTCAGTTTTTGACCACATCAGCAAACCCCAGGGGATAGGGTTAGGATTTAAAATTTGTCTTTGGATTGATTGCTTGCATGTCTAATGAAGACACTTGGCACCACTAGCTGCAATGTCTTTGGCACAATATAGATACAGAAAAGAAGTCTGCTTCTTTAAGAAACAAAGCTCTTCCAGACAGTGAAAGGTTCTTCTGTTGGCCATACTCTTTGCATCTTTGCACAGTATGGGTGACCCATAGCAAAAATATTAGGAGAATCATTGTCTCATCCTTGCTCAGGGGCCATGCTAATCTCTTTATCATTTCAGTTTTAGTATATGTGCTGCCGAAGTGAGCACAGGAGAAGAATTATGGTAAAAGCAATAACCAAGAGGGGGGAATATGGACAATCAGTCTCCATTAACATAGCATGAGATTCAGCAAGCAAAGGAGTGCAAAATGAATAAATGAACCTTCTTTTTTTTTTCTTTTCAGTTTTGGCACTAGTTGAGAAACTATATGCAAAATCTGTAGATTTCTTCCCACTGGTATAATATGCTTTATGACTCATATGGACTCAAAATTCCATAAGGGCTTGGCATGTATGTCACTTTCACAACTGTACATATTTCCTTAAAAAATCTTGATGTAAAGCCCACACTATATATATTTCAATTGAATGAATGGCCATGCCCCTTTAGGATCAACAAATATTGTTTTATTCCAGGTATCATAATAACACTGAAAAAAAAAAGCATTATTCCCATTTTTGTACATGAAGTAATGGACATTCAGTAGTTTGTCAATGGCAACACAACCATAAGTAATAAATATAATATTTGACAATAATAAACCTACATGAATCTCAAAAATACCTTATTTAAGGAAAAATGTTGGCTTTAAGACAAACTGAAACTAAGAGGCACATTGATAATGCAATAAAAGATTTTCTGCAGAGTAGAAGCAATGCTATTTTGAAAGGGGTTGTATTTCCCCACCATGGGTAATGAATAAATGAAGCTGTGGGAGCACTAATCTAAGGAATAATTGTAATGAAGCAAAAATAGTAAGATAATTCAAAAGATAAAATAATAAAGATAGTTCAAATAATTTGTTAAATAATACACACTTTCCTCAGTAATTATTACACCAAACCTCTGAGGTAGTACTAATTTTATCTGCTTCTTTGGGAAATTTTAAACATGAGAAAGCTGAGGTTTAAGGATAGTGAGTAACTTGTCTGAGTTATAAATATGACATAGTTAATAGGTAAAGAGGCAATTATTGTCAAGTGGCAAAGATAGGTGTACTTTAAACTTTTAGGACTCAGATTTAAATTCGTGTTCACACAGTTTTAACACAGGATGTCTCTAGAAAATAGTACTTACCCAGAGGCTTCATTTGAGTTGCTGGAATCACGTGTGAAGTTTCTAAATTACCTCTAGGATGCATGTGTGTTTGTTTGTGTGTGCGTGTGTGTGTACGAATGCTATTTGTATGGAGCGTGTTTTTTCATTCAGCTTACTTTCAGCCCATTTGACTCCTTAGTGCTAAGTTGAGTCTTTTGTAAATAGTAAATTATAGAATTTTGTTTGTTTTTAATTCATTCATCCATTTGTCCTTTTCATTAAGGCATTAAAAGTGCCTATATATTTGAAATAATTTCTGAAAAAAATGAAGTGACTACTACCCCTCCAAAAATGTTGCATTACTTCAGATTTTCTTAGTGAAATCTTTTATCACAAATTAGTGCCACTGAAGAATGCAAAGACTGATAGTTTTTGGGCCACAGACTGGAGCTGTGTTGGAGCACAATTTTACCTGTTGCTGCTGTCATACAATCAGTACACGTACCTACACGATAAGAAGCAAACAGAATTGCAAAATTATTATAAAAAAAAGTTTGGCTTTGTTGACCTCCTGAAAGAAAGTTGGGAATCTCTGGGTTTCAATGGAACATACTTTGATAACTGTTATGTTAGAATGATCATCTTAGCCTTTCTGATTTGTGATATCCTTTGGTTCTCCTAAAATTCAATTTGGTACTTCTTTTGCCTTGGGTAAATCTGAAAAGATCCTTTGGATGCTCCCACTGGCATGCTAAAATTAAGTCATCCTGGCTTGCAAAGATGATCTTTGCAAAATGTGCAAAGTATGCATCTTTTCTCAATTCTGAATTTAGTTTGGTAATATCACATTGGTGGCTTAAAATCAGCCAATATATGAGTATTTTTTACTACAAAATTTGTAAATGCTAACAGGGGTTTTACCCCTGGGCAACTGGTCAGCCTCCCGAGTAGCTAGGACTACATATGCCTGCCACATGTCCGGCTATTTTTTGTTGCAGTTGTTATTATTGTTTAGCAGGACTGGACTGAGTTCAAACACACCACTCTTGGTGCATGTGGCTGGTGCCATAAACACTGCTACAGGCACCAAACCCCTGGGCAACTGGTTTTTAAACATTTATTTATACATTTTGTATACAACTTAGTATCTTTCTTATTATCAACACCAGCAGCATATATCTCATCAAAGACTTTTAAACTAGTTTTAGATGCATGTAAATAGTATGCATTTGCCATAAGTGTTGTGTTGGCCATGAACTTGGAAAACCCATTATCCTTCATTTGCATTTATCTTCTCAGGTCTGTGGTACTTAATCCATATATGGTGCAAACGAACACTGTCTTTAAAAAACTTTGTACCCTGTCATTCCATAGGTTAATTATTTATTCATTTAATTATGAAACAAACACATGACTAAAAACATGGCCAGATTTTATTCCTTGGCCAAGTGTGAAGAGAAGTGGTTTAAAATTAAATATATATATATTAAAATAATCCCCTAATAAAAACCATAACCCATAACTCTAGTCCTTTATTTAATGGATCAAAATAATTGTCAAATAATTATTTCAATGGGGTATAATTATTATAAATTAATTCTTAGTAATTTGCAACAAATTTGCTTATATATGTATGTAAAAAACACAAAAGGTGCTGTCAGTGGACTAGAAATTCTTGCCTGTTGTTGGTTGATTCACAAAGTGTCTCTATTTGAGCTCTTAATCTTTCTGAGATTTTGTATTCATATTTCTAAAATGGCAAGAAATGGTATGAATCAGGAAAGATAATTCTGAGCATAATGCTTATCTTCTTTTTTACCTACTTACTAGATAATTGTTCAAAACCTCAGAGGCCTTCTTAGAGAAACATCTGTTTTCCTCTCTGATGAGGGAGTACACACACCTTTCCGTATCTACCTAAACTATGAACTACTTGAGAGCAGAGGATATTCCTTTCATCTCTGAATCTTTAGGAACCAACCAAGTTTTTGACATATAGTAGTAGGTGTTCAATAAATGTTTGATGGATATACAACTAAAGAGTATTTAACGAAAAAAAAAAATCCAAGATTCTGTGGCTCAACTCCCTTGTTTATTTCCTTGCAATTGCAAGACTGTAGATAAAATAGGCAAATGATCTTTGTTTATTCTTTTACCAAATTAGACACATTTTTACATTGTAAAAGAAGAATGACTTTTCAGATGCCTATAGGATGGACTTTGAGTTACCAGGGAATTATTATAAAATTAAGGCATTTAGACACACTTCATCAGTAGATCCTGCCTGATCATTTTAAAGTGCCTTTTAGAAGCCCTTTACTAGGAGAAATTTTTTTCATTGCATTTAAGATTAATGGTTGCTTTCGTGTGTTCATGTTTGTTTGTGGAAACATGAAATTTTAAGCATTAGAGCTATAATAAAATTTGTTATTCACTATGACAAAGTATTCATTATATACTATCAGTGGACTACAGACTCTGAAAAGTTGACTTTTAAGTAGTTTTTCAGGCATAAATGCTTGATTTACTTATTGAAGTTAAAAAGTAATGGTGTGAGCTATGACAACTGTAAACCGCATTTCTATTTGCCTGATAATCCCTTTTATTAGCCCTAGAACTGTAAATGTGTGGGGAGGAACATTATTTCAGTCACAGGAGGGATTCTTCTTTATTAAATGTGTGTTTTCAAAGAGGAGAGATAATTTACTTTAGACTGGAAACGGCCATAGCATCCACTCAAAAGCAAATTGTATTCTCAAGGCAAAGACTTTAAATTGATATTAAGAGGCATTCTATCCTAAGCCACAGATTCTGGTGGTTTGGTTATTGCTCCACCTTTGGGGAACTGTAGAATCAATGACTTAAAAGGTTTCTTAGCCTCCAATATTTATGATTTGGGTTTTTAGTGACTTAAAAAAATGTGTAACTTACACCCCGCCCCCAAACCTATACTGTCTGTTTCATAGCCTGGAAAAAGCTCTGAATTGATAAAAGCAAAGAGAAGATGATATGTTTAGGTGATAAAGTTTTACCAGAAGATTCAAACAGCTCAGTGTTCCTAGGTTTTAGGGAAGATATATACTAACGTCTTGAAATATTTTTCTGGGGAAAGCCACTGTTATATCACTTATCATTTTTCCAGTCTCTTTTATCTGAAGATTCTGAGTGACGAAGTCAAATGAAATATACTGGAATCTCCACTTGGAGTTGTTGTATGGAGCTGTACTTTGTAAACCATTAAGTTTTACAAAAGGACAGGCTAGTAATTTCTGTAACTGTGTTTGATTATTGATGATATTAAAGCTATGGGTGGAGAAAGGTATCCCAAATTTCAAACTTAAGTAGCTTTTTGGAAATAAAAAGAATCAAACAAATAAGTTTTGAAGAAATGGCTCAGAAACCATTGTCCACTTAAATAACATTGTATTACTATATAATTAATATATAGTAAGTTCTCAGGGTTTGTAAGTGCTACAGTTTAAAAAGTAGCTAAAGAAAATTTAAATGTATCAACATTCCTAACATTCCCATCTACTTATGTGAGCAACAGTTTCAGCCTTTGTATCTTAATAAACAAAAAATAGGACTGTAAAAAAAAGAATATTAAATTTATAGTTGGTTGGCATAGATTTTCCCTCACAAATTGTGAATTGATGGAAAGCAGACTTCAGTACCATTAGTTCTATTGTTCTTTGTATTCTTGTCCGTACTGTTACTTAGGTTATAGGTTGGTTATATGAGATGTTTATAACGAATATAATGTTGATACCATAGAGTAGTTACTCAATAAATGTTGAAGTCCTCAAAACCACACTAAATATCTGGATGAGACACCCTGACAGGTTCAAACTTTCATGTATATTTTATACTTTCAGCAATGGTTTTTGTTTTATATTTTTTCCTTCCTTCTTTTCTTCCTTCCTTCTCTCTTTCTCTCTCTCTCATTGTTTAAAAATATAGTACAATATATAAAAGTAGGTCATAACAGGTTGAGGTTATTTCCCACAAGTCATCCTTAAAGACAAACAGGTCCTTGCATAATCAAGGAATTTTATTTTATTAATAAGTGGATTGGGAAACTGTAGATTAGAGCCATTGGTCTTTATATCAACATAACAGATTTTTTAAATAATAAAATACTCATATATAGCATTGAATACCATGTCTAGTACAGAATTATGTTCTATATTTGGTATTTCTCTTCTTTTCCACCTACCATTTTTGAATGTAAAGCATCATCTTACTTTTTATTGGCTTCTCCAGTGCCTAGCATATATTATTTCTCAATACATGTTGAAGTTATTCTAGTATCAGTAAGAATAAACAAGGGAATCTGACATGTGAGCCAGGACAACTTGGTGTTAGGGATTATGAAAAACAGAAGAGGTCTCCAGAAGCTGAGGGTCTGGGTACAGTAAATGCAAAGAACTGGAGGAGAAGAAAAGTATTAGGGAGAAGCAACAATGGTCTAGCTGTGATCCATTAATGTGGCTCTATGCAGCCCTCAAGGATTATGTCATTTGTGCTATCACTAAGAGATCAAGGGAGCTGGGGAGGAATTTAAGCCTATCCACAAACTTGTCGCTGGCATAACACCTGTAGAGATGGCTTTCTGTATCTGTAGATACAACATGTATAGGGATGGCTTTCAGTATCTTTAAAGACAAATTCCTATTATGCATACAATGTAGTTTCAATATTTAGGATAAATTCATTTAGTTTCAATGACCTTGCTGAACATAGTAAAGGGAAAGATATTACTATTTAATTAAACTCAGGATGGATTTTCTAAAATCATTAAATCCTCGGAAAGCAAAGCATAGCCAAGTATTTAATTTCAGCAATTAAAGGACATCTCATGTAGCTTAAAGCAAATTTGTTTATAATATTTATTGGTGGATCTGTATTTTGTGAGTAACAAAGTTCTCCTCAATAAAACAATGTTTTGCTGTTTGCAATTTGTATTAGCTTGGAAAAGATCACTTAGAAACTAATGCTATTATTTTATTCTACTTTAGAATTTTTATTAAGTTTTTTATTAAAATGTAAGCCTATTTTCCTTCAGTTTTGTGAATTAGAATACCACTGAATTTTGGCATACAGTGACACAGTATTCAGTTTTTCCTAAACATATTTGAAGAAAGGTCATTTTAAGTCTGGCCAGAAAAATATACAAAAGATATAGATACAGATATGCTTTGACTACCACTAAAAAAGTGAAATAATATCTTTTGCAGCCACTTGTCTATAACTGGAGACCATTATCTCAAATGGAGTATCGCAGAAATGGAAAACAGATACTTCACATACTCACAGGTAGGAGCTAACCAGTGGGTATACGTTGTCACACAAAGTGGTGTGATGGACTTTGGAGACTTACAGAAAGGAGGAGAGAAGGGGAGAATAATAATTTCCCATTGGGTCCAATGTACAATATTCAGGTGATGGGTTACTAATGTCCTGACTTTATTGCCATAGTATTCATCCATGTCAACACATACGCACACATACCAACACATTTGTACTCCCTGAATCTATCAAAATTAAAAAGTTGAAATAAGAAAATAAAATAATTTTATTTTTAATGTGATTATTTTACTTGATTTTTTTAGAATGAGAAGAATACATAAACTAATATTTGTATCACCCAGTGGCACAGTCCACCATAGTGCATCCATATATCGTAATTTTTGCAATGCCTTTTATAGACTCCAGAGGGTTAGGATGGATTGACTTAAGTACATTACTCAAAGGTATCATGAAAGAATTTACATGATGTCTTAAGTAACTTTTTTATAGATAACATATATGATGGGGGGTTGTTGCCTACAATACATAAAAAATCAAAAAGTTTATGTAGTTCTCAAAGTAAATAAGTAAATTGTTTAAGAAGAAATATAGCATCAATAAACTTGATCAATATTTAATAATAAAATTCAGATTATGTACCAAGACAATTTTTGGTAGAAAAAAATTAAATCAAAGGGTTAAAAGTAAGGCTGATATCAGAATGTTAGAGAAACAGGAAGAGAGGGAGGAGGGAAGGAGAGAAACTGCTAATGGAGGAACACATTTTAAAGTGTGTGTCAGCAGTGTAGAATTCTTCACACTTTTCTACTGATTCCCATACTCAGAATATTAATAACTATGAAAATTTGTGAAATATGTCAAAAATATTTGTAACTGTACTCTTATAAGGGTAAAAAAATGAAGAATTGAGTATATAATAACAGAAAATGATCATTACATATGCATTTAATACAATTCGACGTAATAACTAAGATTATTATAAAATAGAAGTTTTCTGTTGGAAGTGTGAGGGTTGTAAGTTGGGTATGATGAATATTAGAATCTTCTGGGGGAATTTTGCAAAATACACTTGCCTGCCAGAGTTGTCCACCAAAATCTTATTCAGTATATATGGATTGTGCTCAGCAATAGGGCTTTAAGTTATTACAATAGATGCATTTTATGTCTTATTTTTAAAGAACCACTGTAGTATAATAATTTATAGGTATATTTATAATGATATAGTATATTATATTCTTAAGATGAAAAGGTGGTTTATAAAAGCATAGGCAATGATAGTTAATTCTTATAGAAATATAAGCAAAAATACCTTCGTATTTCTATTTTGAAAGGTGGAACAGATCTATAACAAACTGCTTATTATAGTCATGTAGTTAGTGAGATTATATATATTTACTTTACCATATTTATATATGTACATCCATTTACTAAATTTTCAATAATGCACACATGTCTTTGGGAGGCTCAGGTGTTCCTGTCTGAAATTATCACTGTAAAATATACATATTCTCTTTCATCTTTTCTACTTTTTCTCCAAAGAAGCTGCCACCATCTCTCATACTATACACTATACTTATTTTTTGTTAATTTTCTGAATCTTTCAAGAATAATGAATGTTCTACATTGGCAGAGATTGCTATAACCCCAGCCGGGGACACAGATTTGTCAATTAAGTATTTTTAAATGAATGAATGTTCTCTACTTAACACACACAATCCTTCATGAACTAAGTAGTAAATTTCAATTTCATAGTCATGGTGAATAGTATACATCATTATCACCTTAGTTCTAATGAATCTGAACTATTAAAAACTTTTCATTTTGAAAAACAAACAAAAAAGAAGACATTGTAGGATCAATATTCTCCCATTGTTCTGGTCTATCTTCTCACTTCCTGGTCTCTCAATTGTCTTTTCCTGGCATTACTGTGACCACAAAGGAAAGTTTTCTTTTAAGATTGTTTGACTATTTATCCAACTAATCATTAAGTGGCTTAAAATTTAGAGATATATACTATCATGTAGTCATATTTTGTTTTAAATTCTCTATGATATTAACCTGAGACTTGCCAATTTGTAAATCTTTGAAGGTAAGAATCGTGTCTTTGTATGTCCTGTAGAATTTGGCATTACCTATTTATTTGATGTAGTTTTGGCTATGTGTGAAAATAATTGGTAAGAATTATTTATTAATGTAGAGAAGCAAATAAGTGGATGACAGATGGCCTGAAATTGTATTTCAAATCTCTGTTCCATTGCTTATTAGCTGTGCCTTCTTGGACATTACTTAATCTCATTGCAAAATGAAGTACCTGAGTACGTATCACTTAGAATGGCTGTTCAGAATATTATATATAAACATATATATTAAACATGCTAATCATATGTTTATATATTATGATATATTATATATTATGTTATATACACATTAATACATATAAGTACCGTATATAATATATAACTGGTATATAATAATAACACATATCTGCATATATAATGACATATATACATCATTCGGAACAATATCTGGCATATAGTAAACAGCACATAAAGGTTATTTATTGTATTTCATTCATTTTTGTTGCTAATATCATTATGTTGCTTTTATTATCATTATAGGTTTTTTATTATTATCTAATCTTCACTTGAATCAAAGCAAAAAGGGGGTATCTGCCATGGTAATAATGAAGATGAGAGGTTCTGTTCCTAATCTGCCACAATTTGTAACATTGCATAATGTGGCATTTAATGGTCACATGACATTGTTTCCCAGTGTAGGTGGCGCAAAAGGGCTTCAGTCGTAGGCTAAGTGGTAGGCACAGCCTAATACCCCATCTGTTAAATATGCTCAAATATAATAGAGTAGAAAGGGAACATTGGGATGACTTTAAAAATTTTCAAGTGATAATGTATACTTTCATTGGAAAGTCCCAAGCCCTTCGTTTTAATTAATGATTCCCAGAACCTGCGCTTGGCTCCATCTCAGGGACATAACAGATAAATACACAGGCTCAATGGTTCAGATGCTGCTGAGATGGGTTTTGGAGTGGCAAGGGAACATTCCAGCTAGAAGAGTTAGTGTCTCTCCTAACTTTATGCAACCTGGATGCTGCTCTGGTGACTTCAGCCTGGGACTTGACATAGGATGAGTCTTCTTGAAGGACAAAAAGACACCAGGGAGCTCTCCCTAATTTACTGTCTGGCATCTCCTTTGTTCTGCTTAGTTAAATTCTGACATTTACCTGAGCTTAGCAAGGCATCACTTAATACTGTGAAAACAGATCTTTATGTCTTATTTCTGCTGAACCCTCCCTTATAGCAGTCTTTCCCTCTTTCTGTATTCATTGTAACATCCTATGACTTAGACTTTGCATTCTGTGCAAAAGACTTTGCATCAAATATAAAAAGAAAGAAGCCCTCATTCAGTTAAAAACTTTTGAAAAAAACGAATAATATATTAAAAAATAAAAAGATATTATACTGGAAGGATACATAATTACTGGAAAAATTATTTGCACCTTAATTCTAATTTTCTGTATTGATCTAAAAGAGACAGAGAGGAATTAATGAAATTATGAAAGGTTGTGGAAAGTCTTGGATGTACATGCTGAAACATTTATTTATTTACATTCACTGGACTTTATTTCATCTAGCTATAAATCAGGCTTAATATTAAAAGTGGTTCTTACCTCACAGGCATGATAAATAAGGTCTAGAGAAATAAACATGTGGAAGCAATTTAGAACTATAATGATTTATATAGATCTAAGCAGATGTTACTGTTGTTTTAATCTGGTAACTAATGAAAAGAAAAATAAGTTCAAACATACATAGTATTTAGTTTCTTTTGAAGAAATGAACCAAAAATATACCTATTTATTAACCAAAAATGTCAAAATACATCACTGTGTTGTTATATCTATAAAAGCTTGAGTATTTTCTTTAAATTTTTGTCATTCACATTAGTCTTAGTATTTCATATCTGTGCATTGAAATAATGACAATTTTAATTGAAAGGATAATGTAATATAACTCATCTATTGTAAATTTAGACTTCTAAAAACATTTCATGGTATAATGCTGGATGTGTATATAGAATTAAATGCATAAATAAACCATGGTATCAGCTTTAGGAAACTTTTAGTGGTTATTGCTGACCAGATTTTAGAATAACACACTTATTTTGCAGGTAGATAGATGGATGATCAGAGTTTAATGATTTTTGCAATCATTTTGATTGATATAGAATGAATATCAAGGTCAGGATATTGTATCCTGACAGGTGCAGTGGTGATATGCACTATGATTTTGTGAAAGCCACCAAACATCTCTTTTAGCTTTTCCAAATAGAAATTTTAGATAATAGGATCTACTTGAGACACTTTGAAGATGAGAGGTTTTCCACAATAAAAGCACATTTATATGCTTTGTTCTTTTGTTCAGCATTTACTTTATTTAATAACACTCAAAATGTAAAAGCAGGAATGTAATGAAAATAAGACAATTTCCTAGCAAACTTATTAAGCCAAAGTTTATTATAATTTTTATTTCTAATAAGCCACAAAATATTTGTAAATGGAAATTTACATATTATGACATTTGAATGTGAAGATGAATATCAGTTATTTAAAAAAATATTAATTTAGTAGTAGTGAGGTTGTTAAATTTCTCAATTTAAATTTCAATTTGTACAACTTCCACTGAACTTATTTGAGTATTAGGTTTGGCATTTATTTAATATTTGTGTGTTTTTTTTTTTTTAATTAGGGTGAAAACAATGAGGCAATATGTATGTATTGAAGACAATGATGAAAATAGAATTCTTTTAAATTAATTTTTATATATTTCCCTTCCAATGTTTTTCTTCCTAAATATTTAATTTTATTACTGATTTTGTAAAAATTTACTTCCAAATAATCCTCTATGGTTAGCCCAGATAAAGGTGTCCAATGAGTGTTTGTTAAATGAATTAGTATTCCAAATTGTCATTCAACCTATTCATACTATTTCAAATTCAGCTCAAATGCACTTTGATCATGAAGTGTGCCAAAATTTATCCTTCGTTTCTGCCAGTGCTCTAAGGATAGCTGCTTTCTTTTCCTTGTTTGTCATTCTAGTTATTTATTGCTGAATTATTATTTCAGACTTAAAGTTGCACTTTTAGGCTTACAGCCTAACGAAATAGGAAGGCATGTAAATCTGCAATTGCAATGTAGTTTAGTAAGTTTTAGTATGGATATGTCCAATGTACTATGGAAAAAAGAGAGGACAATGGGACAAGTAATTTGCTGATGTATTCATGAAAGGTCTGTAAAGGACAGAACATATGAACTGTACCATGTTGGATAAGAAGAATTTAAGGAACTAAAAACTGGTGGGAAATTATTTCCATTCAGGTCCTTAAAAGAAGGCAACCTGGGATAGTGTTAATCTTTGGAATTTCCTGCTAATTATATTATTTTCTTGTATACAAGGGAACGACATGATATTCTTCCCACTCATCCCTTCTCTTTGTCATTTTTCATTATTATTTCTCTCCCTCTTCAATCTTTATTGGCTTTCTACTTTTTTTGTAAATTTCTTTATTATCTTTAAAGGAGATACTAAACTCTTCCTAGCACAACTCTGTTTCTGCTGTGGAATAATGAATTTCAGCAGGGTCATGGTTGGGTGGAATTTAGTATTATTTATTCCCATGTCTCTTTTGTCTCACAACATATTGCAAATTCTCCAAAACAGTACATAAACCATATCACAAATTTAACTTTACAATTTATTATTGACTTTTTCTCTTCTTTTAGATTTTTACCTTGATGGAAAATATTTATATCATCTCTCTGCTTTGTATTTTTCCTGATCAAAGCTGGTACTTGACATTTGGTGATTAGAGGACTTATTTTTGTTCTTTATTGCACCAAGAAAGAAACTTAGCAACAATTTTATGATTAGTTGGAACATACAAGGAGTAAAGTAATGCTGCAAAATCATGACAATTGTTCCAAATTGTTCCAATAAGGAATGAGACTAAATTAGCCAAAATCCATTACAGTAAGAATTTGAAAGGTTTCTGATCAACTAAAAAAACCCCAAAATCTTACTATTATATTTTTAAACCCATAAAAATACTATCATACAATGGTGACTTAAATGACAAAATGTATTTTTTCACAATTCTGGAACCTACACATCTAAGATCAAACTGTCAGCAAAGTTAGGTCTCCTAACGGCCTCCCTGCTGTGTGTGTCTCTCCCAATATCCTCTGTTCACAAGAACATCCGTCATATTGAATTAGGTTTCACCCTAGTGACCTCATTATAGTTTACCTCTTTAAAGACTCTTTTACCAAATATAGGGTGTTCAAAAGCTTTACATTATAGCTAAATGTAAAGATAATATAAAGTCACAATAAAGTCACCATATACAGGTTAATGGGAAATTATAGCTAAATGTAAATTTACCTGCTAAATATGTATTACATCTATTGAGAGGATCAGATTGTCTTTGTATTTGATTTTATTTATGTGGTGAAATATATTATGGATTTCCATATATTGAAACAGCCTTATATCCCTGGAATAAATTCTACTTGATCATGATGTAAAAAAAAATTATTTTTCATTGATCACTGCATTTATTTCAATAAGCTAGACCAACAAATGTAATCATCACCATAGCTCCTGGCAGGCTCCCACTCTTGGTCACAGGCTCCTAAGTAGTTGGGATTACAGGCACATGTCACTGCATCCTGTCAGTCAAATTTTAACATGATATAAAATTTTTAATATGTAGCTGTATTCTATTTGCCAAAATTTTTGTTCAGTATTTTTGCATTAATATTTATTAATATCCAAAAATCCTATTCAACAAAATTCAGCATTCTTTTCTGATAAGAACACTTAAGAAAATAGGCATGGATGGGACATTTCTTGGCTGGGGGCTGGGTTTGAACCTGCCACCTCTGGTACATGGGACCGGCGCCCTACTCCTTTTAGACAAAGGGGCCACCCTGATGGCACATTTCTTAAGCTGGTAGAAGCCATCTATGACAGACTTACATTCAACATCATACTGAATGGAGTAAAACTGAAAGAATTTCCACTTAGAGCTAGAACCAGACAAAGGCATCCGCTATTGCCACTACTGTTAAATGTAGTGCTGGAAGCCCTGGGCAATGCCATTAGGCAAAAGAAGGATATCAATGGTATCCAAATAGGGACAGAAGAGGTCAAACTTTCACTTTTTGATAATGATATAATCTTATACTTAGAAAACCCCAGTTACTCAACCCTGTGTTTGGACATACACACGATGAGGAGGAGGAATCCAGTTTTGAAGGATTTTAACCTTTGTGATTTAGCTTGATTACCTGTTAAGCTATGGTTTTCTGCACTTTATTTAAGGTTTTAAAGTTGTTATTGCTAGTTTACAGTTTTTCTTTAGCAATAAATATTGAAAAGCATTTAGCCTACTGATTCCTCAATTATTGTAATTGTTTTGGGTATATATTTTTATTTTTGAAATTTACCAGTGGCTGTTGCATTTTCCACCTCAGCTTA
>CAUYPK010058555.1:0-34088 GCA_963574355.1 Loris lydekkerianus | reverse complement strand
TTTTTTTTTTTTATTATAGATAAAAATATGCACCATAGATGTGGCTCAACCCATCACCCTCCCTCCACCCAAACCTCCCCCCTCCCTTCCCCTTCCTTGGTCCTTTCCTCATAGTCTTGTGGTATAGTTGGGTTATAGCCTTCATGTGAAAGCTATAGTTTAGCTTCATAGTAGGGCTGAGTACATTCATTCCCCTCGCTAGTAGAAGTCTAAGTCACTTCAATTCTTACTAAGTTTGTGGAAAGTGGAGTGTTTGCATATTCTACATGTCATAGTGTTTATGAAGAAAGGATACTATCTTTTTTTGTTGTTATTGTAATACCCTGAATCCTTTGAGATGCTCATTTTGCCAGTTTATACTCAGGTTTTTTTTGGGGGGGGTAGCTGTTTTGTTTTTTTAATAAAAATGACATAGTGCTAAGTCATCCTTTTTCACCTACTGCACAGCCTCTGAAGGTTCAGCTTCCTCTCAGTAAATGTCACTTTCCTTCAAGGGTCCAGAAAATATTTGGTTGATTTCATTGCTCTCATACCACTCTGAGTCTAAATGAAATTTATATAGCTTTTTTGAGAACTTGTACTTCCTCAGGGCTACTCATAGGTAAAGCATTCTACTATCTCAGCATTAGGTTGAGAGTCAATTTCTTATCTATCTGCAAAACACCCCATGTAATGCTATCTGTATTTCTAAGTTTTGTATTTTTTTGTAAAAAGAAAAATATCTTCACAAAATTTAGTGGGTTAAAATGGCATGTAGGCCTGGTGCGGTAACTTGCACCTGTAATCTTCGCTGTCTGTGAGGTTGAGTGGGGAGGATCTCTTGAGCTCAGGAGTTTGAGACCATCCTAAATAAGACTGAGGCCCTGTCTCTACTAAAAATAGAAAAAATAATCAGGTGTACTGGCAGGTGCCTGGAGCCCCAGTTACTGGGAAGCTGAGGCAAGACAATTGCTTGAGCTCAGGAGTTTTGGGTTGCTGTGAGCTAGGCTGACACCATGGCACTCTAGCCTGGGCAACAGAGTGAGACTGTTTAAAAAAAAAAAAAAAAAGTAAAATGGCATATATATCTATAAAATTTTACAATATAGCCTAGCTTCCTGACCAAATGGTGATTCCTGGCCAGTGTCCTGTTGCCCTTCATCCTTCTCTCTCTCCCTCTTCACACATAACACAAATTTGGCCACATACAGGGATAAGTAGAGTGAAGGAAAAACACAATTCTGTACTTCCTCTCAAGTTTATGATTTCCTTTATTCCTGGGTGTTTTTATTTAACATAGAATGTGGTAGCTTGCCTCTTCATCTATTTCTGAAAATCTATTGTTTATGCCCTGGGTCCTTCAAAGCTTGAACTTTTAAAACCCTTGAGCATGGCATTGGCTGTATTGATTTCCACATTCTGCTGTCTCCTCTGCTCTTTGAAGCTGTAAGCAGAGAACTACCTAGCTCTGCTT
Organism: Loris lydekkerianus; assembly: GCA_963574355.1. Lineage (NCBI taxonomy): Eukaryota > Metazoa > Chordata > Mammalia > Primates > Lorisidae > Loris > Loris lydekkerianus. The sequence goes on along the minus strand of CAUYPK010058555.1, from coordinate 32,635 downwards.
AAGTAGAGGAAATTTCATGAAGAATGTCAAGAGTGTGGGGAAAAATAACCACACTGAAATGCATCAGATTTTCATCCACCATATTATTCTATAAAATCATACTTAGAGATGCAACAAAAGGTAGTATTTAAAGAATCTAAATAATGTATTTCAATGAATAAATCTAGAGAAAACTGAATAAATATGGCAAAGATTTTCACAGAGAAAATTCTTCACAAACTTTATAACTAATGATCACTTGCTAGACCATTTTACTACTTCAAAGTAGAAGACTTGGTTTGTCACTAACCTCAATGCCAACCAAAATTGCTAGAAGGTTCCAGCTAATGCAATGGCAATAAAATAGAAATAACATGGTCAGATAAATTATTAGATGTATCTTTATTTGTAGATGATATGACTATGTATTTAGAAAAGTGAAGAGACTATCAGATATACAAAAATTTGTAAATAATATAGACATTTTAATATATACTTAAGGACCATTGCCTCATATATATGTATATTCTTGATTTAAGAAAATCATACATCTCTAGAGCTATTCACAAGCAGAGAAGAGTATATTTGCATATGTGTATGTATACTCATGGCTCATTACATTGTGAAATCTTTCAGTGCATCAATGGAATTCATTATAAAATAGAATAGAGATGAACAAAATAAAACCACAACTTCTTTTTCTTTTATATGCAAATACCTCTATGCAGATGGTTGTTGAATTACTGCTTCCTGGGTACTTTTGATGTTATTTTCCTGTTTCATATTTCTCAGATTTCTTTTCTTATTATATCTTTTCTTATTATTTTCTTAAATATTCTACTTCTTAAACATGAGAGTTGCCCATGTTTTTCCTTGCCTTTTTTCCCTTTCTATTTACCACTGCTCTCAGGGTGATCACTTTCAATCTCATTCGGTTTCATACACTCCTGACATCAGAGCTTCTTTCCTGTGATTGGAACTCAAATCAACAACAAAACTCTCCTGAGAATTCCAGCTTCATCAAATGCTATTATCTCAGGCATGTCCCTACTGTTCTCTGTGTTATGCAACTCAAACTTACACTGTGCATTATGGAACACATACCCGTATCTGTCTGAAATAATTCAAAATAGAACTTAACTCAGTTTATTATCCTGACTTCATTATCCCAGATAAGATTATTATCGCCCAACCAGGTTTATTTCCAATCGCTTGAGAGAAAGGTGATACACTGAGATAGCAGGGATTGCAGTAGAGAAGGAGTTTGATATTATAGAGAACTGAGCAAGAAGACAGGAGAAATTTCTTAAATCCATCTCTCTGAGAATTTGGATCCAGGAGTTTTAAAGATAGTTTGATTGGCAAAAGGCTAAGGAATTACGTCTGCTGATTGTCTGGGGATGAACTCATAGGATTGGGAAGCAGAAATTGCCTTTTTGTGCTGAGTAAGTTCCCGGGTAGAGTGTTACAGGACCTATTAAGTTAGTTCCTCAGCATGGCCATTGGTGTAGTTGGCATTAGCCAGTCTACTGGAATGCTGACTCTGGAAAATATTTTAAAGACCTCTTAGATATCACAATTGTGATGTTATCTATGGGTACAATCAAGAAAGCTATGGATCTTAAAACCATACGGCAAGCTAGGGGATAATGCCTGGTTATATACGTCAACTATACCCATACCATTGAAGACTTCATCCCCTACCACAGTTCCCACATTGTGGATTTTTATTAATTTTATAAAAGGTGAAATTATTGAATTTCCTTCTCTTTCCCTGCCCTCTTTATTCTGGCCTCTTTGCTATTTTAAAATACTTCCCATCTTGTGACTCCTGCTGTTATTGTCTTATTTCAGGTAATCCAACTCTCATATAAACTATTGAAAGTTCTTTTGTTTTTTGTCAATACGTTTTTTTGTTGCCAGCCATAACTTCCAATCCATTCCCCCTCATTATCAGATTTAGTACCCTTTATGCAAGTATTTAATTCATCAGACATGCTAAAAACAAACAACACAAGCTCAGATGAATTCCTCCCTCCTATAGGTACATTCTGAGCAATGTCATCTGAAAATTAATGCCTTTTGAAATATATCCACACCCTTCTTATATATTCCAATTCTTAATCTAACAGTCTAATTCTAGTTAAACTGAACTACTTGCTGGTCTTTTCAACCTGCTGATCCCCAAATCTGAGAATTGGCTTATTTGTCCCTTCTACTTGCATTTCCCTTCTTTGCCATCAAATGCTATAATTTACTCCTTCTTTATTGTGCAGTTTAAATGCCATCTTTTTAATGAAATAACCTCACCTCTCTTTCTGAATCCCATAAGCATTTTAACTGTAGTATTTTTATGGCATCAATCTCATTTGTTTTACCTTAATATTAGAGTTATTTACATGCATTTAAATTTTTTACTATTTGGATCTCAATTTCTTGAAATTAGAACCTGTGATGTAGGACTTTTTAACCTTTTAGCTTCATCATATTTTTCATATAGTAGATTTTGAGTATTGTTAAATGGATGTTTAAAATAAAATTAACCAAGTTTGACTAATTTGAACATTTGACTAAATTATTACAAAATGGCTTCTGATAGATATTGAGCCTTAAGGAATTTGAATTTAAGAAAACATTATTTTCCAACTTATATAACAGCTCCCAGCTGAGAGCCTTATTACTACTCTTTTTCAAACTCCATTAGAAACTGAAATGTGCTTTGGAGGACAGAATACTTCATCTCTCCTGTAACTGTGTGATAGAATATAAATTGTCTCTTATGTCTACTGCCTTATTTTTCTACCCTTGTACAATCCTTTCCTTGATAGTATGGGTGAGACCCGTAACTTGTTTCTAGCAAAAGAATCTGAAAATTTGATGAAATATCATCTTCATGACTACATGATATTCTAAGTCTCCATCCTTCTGGCAGAGTAGCTTTGATGTCTTCTTTCATTATTAGCTTATTGAAGAAAGCTCTTGTGTGAAACCCACAACAAAGAACTATGGATTGACTTTGGAAGCTAAGGACCTCAGTTCTGGAACTGCAATGATGACACATCAATAAACAACCATGTGAGCTTGGCAGAAAATTTGTAGTCTCACATGAAACTGTAGTCCCTACTGACTCTTTGATTGCTAATTTGTGAGATCCTGAAGCAGAAGATTCAGTTAAGTTGTACTCTGAATCTAATCTCATAGAAACTGTGAGATAATAAATGTGCTTTATTTTAAGCTTTTAATTTGTGATAATTATTATAGAGTAATAAGATAAAGGTAATACATATTGTGATGCCTGAGAGTGGGTGCTTTTGTAATGAATGCTTAAAAATGTGAGAGTAGCCTAAAAGCTGAAATAATTTTAAGATCCATGATAGAGAAAGCCAAAACTGCCTTGAACAGACTGCTGGTAGAAATTTGGATTTGAAGAATACTACCAGTAAAGGCTCAGAAGAAAGGCAGGGACATATTTTGGAAACTGGAGAAAGAGAGGTCTGTATTAGGTAGTATCATAAAGCTTAGAAAATGTGTCTCCCAATGTTACATGGACTTCTAAGCACTGAACATGTTATATAGCTAGAGAGTTCTATGCAAAGTGCTGCAAGTGCCACCTTGATGGCTCCTTGCTGTTTGATTGAGGGAAGAACAATTAAACCAAAAGGAACCAGGACTTAATGGCTTTGAAAAAATTTCAGTCTTTCCATATGGCACAATCTGTTAAAATTAAGAAATTGCCTTCCAGGGCAGCGCCTGTGGCTCAAGAAGTAGGGAGGGGAACCCATATACCAGGGGTGGAGGGTTCAAGCCTGGCCCTGGCCAAAAACTGCAAAAAAAAAAAAAAAAAAAATTCCTTCCACAAATGAGAAATAGAGAAAAAGGGTGTAACTATATATCTTTGGCTAAAACCTCATAAAGTTTGAAAGGTCACAGTATTCAGTCAAGAGATACCTTTCAAGAGAGTAAATGTAAGCTTCTGAATCCTCTCAATCAAACCATAAGGCCTCTAGGAATCTTGAAGGCATATCCCTTAGCCATCTCAAAGAGACACAAAGATAGAGAAGTAATTGTCATGGGGACAAATATGGACGTACCCTGTAGTACCCAGCAGAAAGACTCCTAAAGGCCCCAAACTGTCTCAGCCTGAGTCCCTGTACATCTCAACCCCCTCCCCTTGGGTTAATTCCTCAAACAGGTTTCAGAACAAGGAAGTTCCCTGAGTTCCTGAAGACTCCTAGCAATAGGTAAAACAATGGTAGAAGTTACCCCATTCCCCTAGCAATGGCTAAACAATGGTGGAAAGCTTACTCAAGCAAAATTTCCCAAGCCAAGCTTGTCCCCATGCCAGCTGCCATGATGTAACCCCCTGACTAGCTGTAACCTGTGCCAACCCCCCTGACTTACTATAACCCCACCTTCATGCCAATTGCCACACTGTAGACCCCTGAGCCAACTCTGTAACCCTGTCCCTGGGCTAACCAGCCACATTCTGCTTCTGTGTTCGCCAGCTTGCCTGCCAACACAGCACAAAAAAAGGTCTAAAAGGCAGCCTGCTTTTCTCTTCACAGCCATTTTTCTCTTTGGGGTGGTAACCCACCTGTGCAGGTGTAATAAATAACCGTGGTCCCCTGCACAGGTCTAATAAATCACCATCTGATTTATACCTGAAGTGGGGTCCAAGTCTTTCTTTCAGGTGGCATGAGTACAACATTTCTGGAAGCCCCAGCAAGATTGCCACCCCTGGACCCCCACCTAGGCCTGCCACCACCCTTCAGCTCCAGGGGAAGGCCTCGGAGAGACATTCCGCCATACCAGGAGTCCTCAGACATGTGAAGCCAGGGCATAGGTTTCCAAAACTTTTGAATTGGTGATTAATCAGTAATACCCGGGTGAGTTTTATAAGTTTGTTTGGATCTCTAGAGGTTTTGGGGGAAGGGGGAGGAAACTAGACCAATTGGATGCAACAATACTGTCTGTTTCCAGATGGGGTGGGGAAACCTCTCTTCCCATCCTGGATCTTGTGTCTGGATCACATAAGTGAGTCCTGGGTCTCGTGGGGGTACTCACAGAGGTGAGTCCTCACTGTGTCTTTGTTTTTGTCTTTCTGCCTCTTGGTAAACTCCCTCTTCCATGTCAGTAAGATTGTTGAAACCTGTCAGTCTTTTTTGTGCCTGGTCTGTTAGTTTCTCTTTTAGGACTCACAGAATGTGAGTCTTTGTTTTGTCTAGTTTTTCTCTTCTTTAGGCTCACAGAGAGTGAGTCCTTAGTCTGTCAGGTCCTCTTAGGACTCACAGAGGGTGGTACTTTGGTTTGTTTGGCTAGTGTGTGTGAGTTGTTTGTCAAATTTGTGTTTGCTGTTTCCAATGGTTTGTCAGAATTCCTTTCAAAGATTGGTCAATTTCAAGTTTGAGTGTCAACATCTCTGTTTTCTTGTTATCTGTCAACATGTCAATGTATAATTTGTTTTAACCCAGGCTACGGTCACTGGTTGTGGCTGGGGCACAAGAGCTGATTTGTACCCAGGGGGCGGCTGCTGAGAATTTCTCAGCCCCTGGTGAAAAACCAACTCTGTCCCTCTGCCTCACCCTGCCAACTAGCCTGTTTATCTTCTCTCCCTCTTATATCCCCTATATCTCCCACTGCCCTTAACATCTCTTTCTGGGTGGGAGTTAGTTGACACTGTAATGTAAATAACCCACTTGTGGTTGAAACCCTCTCTTTTCAGCAATTAAAGAGTTACTACAAATTTTGTTATTTGGCTATCAAAAACAAACAAACAAACAGACAAAAAAACCCTGTAGTTGCTATGTTACAAATAGTCTTAACATATGGTGCTGGCATTCAGCAAAAGACCCAAGATTACTCATTTGGAACTAAAGAAAAAAAAAAATCCTCTTTACCTTTTAAAACTGCAGCCACTTGGCATTACTCTGTTTGGCTCTTATTCTGCTGATAATCATGTGGCCTCCAGGAGGGCTGTCGTCCCTCTGAGGGGAGGCGCCCCCTGGAAAACATCCCAGGGTCCCCAGAGAACCTGGAGCCCTCAGGAGATCAGCTGATGATCACTCCTAAGTTCACCTATGAGTCCACATCTAATTTTAACTAGTGTCTGTAGACATTAATATAATTATTCATGATATTTTTGTTGTGCTTATTTGTTGTAAATTGTTAGAAAAATATGCCACTACTTGTTGAATTCAATTGTTGTAATTTGTGTAGAGCCTCTGAGGGAAACCAAAGAGACGGGGACCTCAGGTTGCCAGGCTATTGGCCTGTCAGAAGGTTTTGGAGGCGTGAGAATCCTCAGCCCTACTGGTCAGTCATGGGCTCCAAGAAATGTGGGTTTGCACCTGTCTCTAGAAACACCATTAAAATGAAAGCGGGCTTCCAATCAGCCCCCCAGGGTGTTAGAACACCCACAGGCCTGCTAAAAACTACATGAGAAAGTGTCCTACTTCTAGTTTTGAGAATATGAGAGTGTGAGAGTAAATGTGAACTGAAAAGAAAAAGAAAATAAGTATAAAAGAGTTTAAAAGAAAGAATTCCCTAGAACTCAGCATTCTATGCCTTGAGACAACTGAATTCTAATTCTTGCCGGCAATCAGAGGTTTCTTCCTCTATATTGTTAGTATAATGTTTGTCTGTTTCAATTCACCATTTTTTCTGCAACATTCTGGTTCCCTGATGAGAGTGCTCCCCAGCATTCCCTGGGGAGCCATTCCCTAAGAGCCCTCCTGTACTAATTACATGGAGAGGAGGGCCCAGCAGGGTAACAGGAAAGTCCCATGGTGGTCCTCTGTGACAGCAGCCCACCAATAGAGGAATGAACATGCAGGGAAAGAGCAGGTTCTATTTTGTTAACTCCATCTCTGAAGTAAAAGGTAAAATACAACCCCCTATGTATTCCACAATGTCTTCACCTCTAGAAAATGAAGTTTAACTACCCTCCTCTACTGTTCCTATGGAATCTTAAGGTTAAGTTAAACACCTAACTTCTTTAACATCACAGACTTTGTAATTTTGTGAAATAAAACCTTATGTCATAAATTTGTCCTGAAACAAAATAGTTGTATAGTAAAGTAAGAGACAAAGGTTAAAAAAAAGGTCTAAAATATTTGTAAAATGTCTGTGCAGGTTAAAGTTTACATGTAATCCAGTTACCTATGTATTTCCTTTAACTTTCATTGGAAAGATAACATGTCTATGAGTATGGCTAACCTAACAGAACAGAAATCAGTTACATGGAAATGGGCTAGTTTGTAATGGCTTTTTGTTTAAAATATTGTTGATTCTTTCTGTGTTCTGTTTTCCAAAAGTCAAAAAAAACATTTTCTGTCTTTTGATCTATTTATAGCTTTTCAAGTATGTATTTATGAAGAGAATTTGAAACATGTATTTTTCTCTCTCCTTAATTTCTCTAAAATTTAAAAGCCTTTTGTAAGTATTTTTAGTTCCTGACAATACAGTTATTTGCATAAGTTCAATAAGAATCTGTTTTGTTCTATAGAATAATGAAAACACAAGTTAATTTGCTGAGGCTTTGTCTGGAATAGCATTTCCAGAGGTGTCCAGACTGCACTAAGGAATTAAGATTGACTTTATAAAGCCAAAAAGGCCCTTTGGAAAACTGGCCAGATACCTGTCAGTAACATTTCCTGATCTGTGGTAAGTAATGAAGATCACTTGCTGATGGGTCCGGGAATCGAAATATGCCTAGGGACCTCAAGAGAAAAAGAATTTACCCAATGCATACAGGTATCTAATGGCACAGATGAAACCTGGGCTCATGAAAGGCTTCAAGTCCAACTGAGATTCCTTATAAAAGATTCCAACAAAGCCAACTTTAAAACAGAGCCTAAATGGCTAATAATTATTCTTACTGCACTCTATGCAAATAATCAGACCCAGCAAAAACACTTCCAGAGGAGACTGAAAATGACAGAGAGTACACAATGATAGAAGTGTGTTCTGAAAATGACAGAGAGTACACAATGATAGAAGTGTGTTGTATCCTCACAACTGCTACCATTGCCAAAGCATGCTAACCAAGCTACTCAGTGAAAACACATGCAAATATGTTTTACAATTGTTTATTGTGGACTTAGAGTGAGATGGGAGTATCTCTTTAGAGCACTTATTTTGCAAAGGGAAAGTAATGAATTTTGTTTTTCCACTGAAAATGTTACATCAGGATGTTTCCTGATTCCCTGGTTCCCCAGTTCCCAGCATCAAGAATGGGAACATGGGAATGGTACTACGTCCAGCTAATGATAAAATGATCACAGACAGAGCAATCTCACACACAACATTTATTGCAAAGAAAAAGTATGTCTCAGAGTGAGAGAGGGTCTTTCTCTGTGAACGGAGAAGGAACTCGAGGTCTGAGCACACACTTTGTTTTGTATGCTCACAAGTTTGTCCTGCCTTCTCCTGGCATGATTGGTCGCTATTCCTTGCTTTTGGGGTGATTAACAGTTGGCGTTATATAACAGGTTACACAAGTTCCGTAACAGGTGAGGTGATACAACACTTTTTTGCTACACAAGAATCCTCCTAGAATCCTTTAATACAACTCTATCTATGCTATTCTAATTAGAGGGTAATTGAGTTCCAGGTTAGTTAAAAGTCTTTAGCAGCTCTTTACCTTGTGTGTCTCCACCAGGAACAATTCCTAGCTGCAATTTGGTTCCTAGGAACAATTTCTATTCCCACTGTCTGTCCTTAGCTACTTCCTCGCTATCTGTTTTCCCTCTGCCAAATATAACAAATTCACTGGAAGAACTCATTGCAGGGAATTGTCATTTACTATATTGTTTGTAAAGATCTCAAAATCTTTTTGATATGATTAAGAGCTTCCCCAGTACTTTCTGAAAGATGTAGTTTCACAGTTTCCTAAGGTACAGAAGAGGATATAGGAAGGGAAATAAATGACAACCAGGCAAAACTTTTGTGGCTGAGACTTATTATAAATTTTTGTTTTTTTGTTATAAAAGGGTGATTTTTATAAAGGCTTAGTAACTGTTTTTTTCTGCAGAAATATCTTCAGGACAAGAGATCAGTAATGACGGGTAACGGTAACAGCAGTGTAGTATACAGATGCGATTGGTACGTCAAAGCCAGAAAGCATGGTATTCTGCTTGGTATTCACCTTGGTATTCAGCCTTTACTGTGGCTATTCCTGAAACCTTGTACTCTGGGTTAAGCTCAATGTCCTCACCATAGAGAGTAATGTTTATAAGATAGTAGAACTATTTATTAGATTGTTAATAGTTAGTTTGAGTCATCAAATAATTAATTTTTTTAGTGAATTCTATGTGCTAGTATAATAAGATAAATTATAAATTAAATCATCCTATGTAAGAACTTCCAATAGCTTCTTATCACATCAAAGAAAACATATTTAAAAATCCATGAGATTTTATATCATATGGCTCTTCTTTTGTTTTGTTTTGTTGTTGGTTTTTTGTGTTTTTTTTGGTATTGTTTTTGCCCCTTATCCCTTGCTGACTGTGTTACAGCTTCACTATTTTGTTTTGTTTCATTTGTATATTTATTATTTTAATTATTCTATATGATCCAATTCTTAGTTCATGATTATTTGGCAATATAATACTCTTTAGCTATAATGGTCCCCTGAAACACACACACACACACACACACACACACACTCTCACACTTGAGATTTTTTAAAAGTAATTTCTACTAATTATTCAGAAAATGTCTTCTATTGTCAATCTAAATTTGGTCTCCCTCTTAAAATTTCTTGTAAAAAATGTGCTTTTTTTTTCTTGTATTCATTAATTTTTATCATTATTTATTTGTGAGATTCCATTTCTTAATCTTCTTCGACTATAATTCTCATAAGCATAGGTTTTTCTCTATTTTGCTTAGCATGGTTAATCTGTGTAGGGCATTGTAAATACAATATATTAGTATTCAACTGATATTTGAGGATAAACTAATAAATAAATAAATTTTTATTAATTTTTGTACATTTTTATATAATATAGTTTCTCCATTAGTATTCTTCCTCCTATTTGCTAGTAGACCTGATACTTTTATAATTTAATAAAAATACAAAATTACTGTTTATATGATGATACTTTGAAAATTCCCAGTTAGACATTTCCTTTTTCAGTCCTGTTCTTAGGTTTCTGGAATAGAAACCTATAATATCCCAGTCTCAGAGATGTAAATGGGGCAAAATAAGCATGCAACTCAAAAATAAATAATATTAAGTCTTGCATAATGTTAGAATTAATGAAATAATTTTGATTAAAACCCTGAAACATAAATTTTCTTTATACTTCACTAATTATTCAGGTATAATTGTTATTCAGTTCTCTTATCGTATCTCTATTAGATTATTTCCTCCATCATCCTGACTAAGATTGGGAGCCTAAAGAACACAATAGTTTGCTGCTAGTTACATGTTTTTAGCATAAACATTTATTTGTTATTTTTTCCTGAGATAAGTGGCCTACATTTAGTTGCCAATTACTTGCATAGTCCACAGGAGAACATGGCAACATTGCTCAATACACAGCATATAAAAATGTGCATTGTTGGGAGAAATGGAAATTTGAATCATTAAAGATTTTATTATATATTCTTTCTCTTTTGACAAAAGATACTCAATACTATCAGCCTCTACTTTTATGATTTTTGTTTTGTTTGTTTGTTTCTGAAGCTATAGAAATGTAATGATATCTACCAGCATGATGTGAGAGAAGCCAGGAAAGATGGGTCCTAGGTCCCTTTGCTGCACTCATTAATTTTGTTAAACCAAGAAATTCCCTCTAGTTTTCTAAGTTTCAGTTTTCTCATGTGCAAAATAAGTGTAATACCTATTTGTCGAAAGCCTGAGAATTAAACTAGGCTATGCGTTATGAGATCAGTCGGCTCTAATGTCTCTCATCCTGGCCTAAAGAAAGAGTGTGTGTCAAAGTGGAGCTACTGCTTAATAGGTAGAGCACAGGCTTACCCACATTTAGGACCAATATAATTAAATTTTGAATTACTAAAAAAAGAAAAATTCTGTTTTAGAAAAATTAAAATAAAAAGGCACTATAGGTGGCTTCTCTCAAGATTTTCACCTTTTTCTCTGCCTGTCAGTTATATTCATGTTACTCTACTTAATATTGATAAGAAAGGAAAATCTTATTTTTAAAAATTGAACAAAGAACTGCATGTTTAATCACTCAGGATTTCGATTCATTTTTAATTTCTCAAATTATACAATCTCATACATAAAGGATACATTCAAAGAGGCAGGTGAATTCTCAATTACTTTTTATTCTACTTTTCTCAAAAGTCTGTGAAATGCAAATCTCTAAGCAAGTGAAAAGATTCCAGAGTCTTCACATTTGTAGGTAGCAGTTCTGAGCATTGTCTGATGGCTGGTGGCTGTTTGAAATACTCTGAGTTGATGATTTTATTTATCCTCCATTATGGAATTGAAGTAGACTTTGGCTAAAGTAGCTAAATTCTAAAGACATCAGGAACACCACAATCTTTGGATTGGCAGCAGGGTACTGGGGAGTCAGCAGAGTGCTGGATGTCAGGCTAGCAGGGTTCCTGCTCTGTCTGTGTCAAAAGCTTATATCTCCTTTAGCATTAGGCATTTCTAGTTGGCAACATCTCTGGCCCATGCTGGTAATGCCTGTCAATGATTCAGGCATTAAGACTCTGCCTTTTTTACTTAGACTGACCTTCCTACTTATGGTTGCCTTCAGAATCTCTACAGCAGGGGTCCTCAAACTTTTTGAATAGGGGGCCAGTTTACTGTCCCTCAGACCATTGGAGGGCCAGACTATAGTTAAAAAAAAAAAAAACAACAAAAAACTATGAACAAATTCCTATGCACACTGCACATATCTTATTTTGAAGTAAAAAAACAAAATGGGAACAAACACAATATGTAAAATGAAGAACAAGTAAAGTTAAATCAACAAACTTACCAGTATTTCAATGGGAACTATGGGCCTGCTTTTGGCTAATGAGATGGTCAATATTTGGTCCCATATTTGTCACTGCTAGTCGTAACAAGTGATGCAAGTGTGCATCAGTTAGTCTAGATCTGGTTGGAGATTTCAGATGTTTCATTCTTGAAAAAGTCTGTTCACAGACATAAGTGCTGCCAAAGATGGTTGCCATTTTGAGTCCATGGTTCCTGAGACTAGGGTATGTCTCAGAGGGGAGAGATGAATAGATATTAGGAAGGCTGCTTGACTTAAGGGTGTCTTTCAGAGAGTCACAATTCTGCAGTTCAGCCAGTTCCATTTGGCAAATTGTATCCACATTTCAATGTCAATAGAAAATGGGTTATGGAAAAGCTGTATGTCCTATTCATGGAGATGAAGCTCTTTAAATCTAAATTGGAACTCCTTTCGCAACTTTTCCAGTGAATCCACACATGTTTTATTTGGTAATGCAACCAATGAATTTTCCGCTAATAGATTTTGAGTTGTGGGGAGATGTCAGAAATTTTCCTCCTTCACTTGTTTGATGAGGAGGCCTAATTTTACTTCAAATGCTTTCACATGTGATTGCATATCACAGATGAGCTTCCCCTTTCCTTGAAGTTGCACATTGAAACTGTTGAGTTGCTCTGTTACCTCTGTCAGAAAGGCAAGGTGCCATTTCCATTCCGCATCATTGAGCTCTGGTACTTGTTTTTTGAAAGCAGAAAAGCTGTAATCTGTGGAAGTAAGTCATAGATATGTTTCAAAACTCTCCCTCAACTCAGCCAATGGACTTCTGTGTGGTATAGAACATCTTCACAGGCAACATTTAGCTCAGACAGAAATTCCTAAAATTGTCTGTGGTTTGGTGCATCAGGTCTAATAAAGTTAACACAAGATACGACAGTTTTCATAACAGGGTCCCACTTCAGTGATTTACTACACAGCACTTGTTAGTGGATGAGGCAAAGTATGGCTATACAAGCATATGGCTGAACTCGCTCTGCTCAGAGATTGCAACAGTGTGAACTGGGGCTTACACAGCACACAACATACAAAATCATACACAACTGAATAGCAATCAGAATATAAATACACTTACTTTCAGTTAAATTGGGTTTCCTACTCCTTGGCTATCTGCAGAGCCGGATTAAGTTCCCATGGGGGCCTAGGCAGATTACCAGTTTGGGGCCTCCATTCGATAACACTGAGCACTGACCATTTACATTAACACTGACTGCTGACCATTTGCGATAACACTGAGGGTTGATCATTTGCATTTACACCACTGACCATTTGCAATAACACTGACTGCTGACAATCTGCATTAATAATGAGTGCTAACAATTTGCATTAACACTGAGCATTTACAATTATCATTATCACTGAGCACTGACTATTTGCAACCTCTAAACTCTGACCATTTGCATTACCTTTGAGCACTGATGATTTGCATTAGCACTGAGGACTATTTGCATTATCACAGTGATGCAATCCCCTTAGAAACCACCCCTAACCAACTAACCAACTTAAAATAAAAGGCTCTCCTAACTTCAAAAAAAAGGCTCTTCTAACTTTAAAAAAAAAGGCACCTCCATCTGCAAAAAAAAAAAGACCTCCTAACTTCAGAAAAAAAGGCCCCCCTTAACCGCAAAAAAAGGCCCTACTAACTGCAAAAAAAAAAAAAAAAAAAGAAACCCTAACTTGTTCTTACTTCAGTCCTTAGGCAGCAGCAGGCTCTGCACAGGCAACCTGGTAACTCCTCTGATTACACCTGAGACTGAGAAGAGGAGTCGAGAGACAGAGAGAAGGAGGGGAGTTGGAGAGTAGGAGGGGAGTCAGAGAGTGTGGGGCACATTCCACACATGTGAGCTGCAGGCTGGGACCAGTGGGCTGCTAAGTAGGACGGCAAAAACACTCAGCAGGGAGAGACAGAGAGAAGGAGGGACAGTGAGAGACAGAGAAAAGGAGCGGATTTGGAGAGTTGGTGCACATTCCACACATGCGCACTGAAGCCCGGGAGGACTCGGATGGTAAGCAGGACAGGCAGCTGTGGCAAAAACACCTGGTGGGCCGGATAAATGTCCTCAGCAGGCTGCATGTGGCCCGTGGGCCATAGTTTGAGGACCCCTGCTCTACAGTGTTTTTGCTTAACTATTAGTTGCCATTATATTACTAAAATGAGTTTGTAGTATGTTTTTAGAATCCATATTTGTAAAATTTTTGCAGAAGCCAACATAGAAACAACAAAAGTTTAATTTACTAGGTAGAGACCTCAAACATTTGGCTTACCCAGTGCCTCAGAGACCGTTAATGTGTTTTTTAATTCTAAAATTAATATATAAAATAAATTAATAGAAAATATAGATAAGAAAAAATACCAAATCACTTACAACATCAAAGCATAAAATAACTAGAATTATTTCTGTTAACTTTTACTCCTCTCATGTATGCCCTGTTGCATAAGGACCATACATGTATGCATATGTATAGGATTATAAATATGAACGTAGTAATATATGTCATTATTTTATTTAATATATAAAGAACATTTTCTCAAACCATTAAATTAAAAAAAAAAAAAACAGAATGCAATGATTATATTTCTATGATAAGGTAGAATTTATGTCATGGCCAGTGTTATCCAGTTTGCATATTTTTATAATTATAAAAAAAAGCTTTCATAAATACTGTTAGTCTGTTCATGTTAATATTTTCTTATTTCCTTGGTTAAATGTCACAGTCCTAAACAGGAGGCTCTATGTGGACCATTGCCAAAGCCTGCACTGAGTTTCATCCTTTCCCTAAGAATTTAAAAGTTAAGAAAGAAATGGACAAGGTTTTTGAAAGCATGACACTGCTAATCAACTAACAAAAAGAAAATAGGGACAAAAAACACAGCACACAACTGTCCCTTTGTTTGTTTAATCACCTGTGGTTTAACTTGTTGTCTTTGAGTTTCTTTTAAAGCATTTGAAGAGTACTGAGCAGACAGGAGGAGTGTGAACCTCAGTATCCACCAGAACCACATTTGGAAAAGTCCAATAAAGTCAGCCTTTATTGAACACAGTAAAAAAAAATAAACACAGCTGACTACACCACCACCCCACCACCCCCCAAAAACCCTCACTCCTGTGACTGGTACTTTTTCATTCTCTTTTTTCTTCTTTTTCCTTTCTTTTCTCTCTCCCGTACTCCCTCCTCTCTCTACCCCTTCTTTTCTCCTCCTTCCTTCTCCCTTTCTTTCCTTCTTTCTTCCTTTTCCTCCCTCCCTTTCTCTCTCTCTCTCTGTCTCTAACTCTCCCTCTCCCCCCCCCATGCCCTTTCTTCTTCTCTTGGAAAGTAAAATGAACTTCTTGCTCCAAACTTCTAATTTTTAAGTAAAACCTTCCTACTCAGCCCACAGTGACCCTAATAGTTGTATATGAAGATGTTCAACTATAGCTAATATAATCTTAGACTTCTTTATAGAGAACAATGTTACATGCAGGTGTGGGGAACCTGTGACCTTGGGCCCGCATGTGGCCCTTTGGATCATTGTAGTGCGGCTTACAGAACAAATCCTTTTAATTTTATACATCCTTAGCAAGAGTGCATTTCACAGACTAAAAAGGCAAAAAAGTATGGCTACATAACGTGAAACCACGCATATAACCTCAGCTTTGCCTTCTGCTTTTCCTGCCCTTATCTTTGTGAAACCTATAGGCATTTTATACAATTTATTGAAAGCTATCTCCAGGATGGGTAATCTCTAGCAAATGTTGGTTTGAATTGTAGTTGATTGTATTTTTCTGAGGTCATTTTAATAACTCCAGTAGTTATACATGTTTAAATAATCCAGATTGATAATTGAAAATAATTGATTTGTACATTTTATGTAGAAATAAAAACAACTTCTGAATATCTTGTGAAAAATCACACAAATCAGTACATATGAAAGAGTGATCAAAATTGACTGTTAACCTCTATTGGAAATGTGACATTTCTTTGAATGGCTTCCTTTTTCTTATTTATTTTAAATATTATTTATATCTATTTTAATATCTCTGCAGATTATTTTCTGACACCATTTTCAGGTTTGTTTGTTTGTTTTGTTTGTTTTGTTTGTTCGTTTTTTGTTTTGTTTTGTTTTTTGAGTCAGAGTCTCACTTTTTCACCTTCATTAGAGTGTAGTGGCATCATAGCTCGCAGCACCTTCAAACTCTTGGGCTCAAGCGATCCTCTTGCCTCAACCCCACCCCCAAATAGCTAGCACTATAGGTGGCCATCACAATGTCTGGCTATATTTTAGAGAGGGGGTCTCCCTCCTGCTCAGGCTGCTCCTGAACTCCTGAGCTCAAGCAATCTTCCCACCTCAGCCTCCCAGAATTCTGGGATTATAGGCATGAGCCACTGAGCCAAGTCACATTTCTAGTTTTAATGCTCTCCAAAATGAGGTTTCAGATTAAATTGGTGACTAACTGCATGCCATTTCTAGAATGTTAGAAGCTTGAAATGGTTGAGAAACTCTGGGCTTATAAACTGAAATCCAAATTTCTAAATCCTTTCTGATTTAACAAATCTAAACTAGAATTGTATTTAGACAAAATAACTCTGGCATCACAAAGAATATTATGGATTACATCCTAGAGTGTACTAAAAATGAAAGAAGTGTCTCTGGATGAATTTCTTTCCCTGGGTTGTTCTTAATGACAATTTCTGGGGCAGTAAAATTGGACAATAGAACCAGCAGGGTGAGAAGGGAGTAAAAGTAAAATGGAAATAACCTTTAATCAACGTCTGTCTGTTGGGAAAGATAGGCTAGCAGAATGAAGATGATCCCACTTAATTACCTGGGAAGGGCTTCAGGCTCCATCTGGGATGGAGACTGTCTAAACCCACCGTACTAGGTTGGAATAAGCAGAGAAAGTTTCCCTGGGGAGGCTGTGCATCCAGCCCACCTTTTTGATTTATAAAAGAAAGTTGGATTCAAATGATGAAGCTAGAAACACCTCCTTTTGATAATTAGAGAAGATTTTTGAAACCAGAAGGACTGCATCAATCTTCAACTAAGTCTGGTCAGGTAGCACAGATGACAAATTATTCCCAGCAAGGGAGCTTGCTGTTCCAAAATGTGTGGTTGTTCTGTCCTCAGCAAACCAGAGAAGGGCCTTGACATGTGTTATAAACACAGTAACTTGAAATTGTGACCAATGTATGTCTTGTGCCCCCAGTTATACTGATATTACATGAAAAATTAGAACTTGCAATAAGGTTTTTAAATTATACATCTATCGGTTTAAAAGGAATTTTCTTATTTCATGGTTAAGAAAAATCCAGAGAATCCATGTAGCTTGCACAAGGTCAAACAGCTACTATGATACCTAGTCTGTTTACCCCAAGACCATGTTATTTCATCAAATAATACCACCACCTGCATCGAGTATTTGATGAGAACAGAATGTCAGCTGCCACAGCAATTCACTAGACCTGGAACAACCATAATGCCTTTCACTGACTGTTGACCTGTGTGAATTCAAACTAGTAACCTTGTGATAGAAAGTCATGGAACCCTTATAACACAATACCATGTTCTTACCAAAAATAGTATTAAGTGACTTTGTGTACTATCAGCAGTCCAGACTCCATAAACATACTACTAAGACATTTTAAATTACATCCTGAATATATATTTTTATTTATATAAATAAATACACATCCTGAATATAAATTTTACATCATAAATAACATCCAGAATATAAATTTTTATAACACATTTTTAATTTCTTTTTCCTTTATGGTCTCTTTTAAATTTGCTTTTTTGAGACAGAGTCTCACTTTGTCACCCTCAGTAGAGTGCTGTAGCATCATAGCTCACAACAACCTCAAACTCCTGGGCTCAAGAGATTCTTTTGCCTCAGTCTCCCAAGGAGCTAGGACTTGAGGCGCCCGCCACAAGGCCCTACTATTTTTCG
This sequence comes from Loris lydekkerianus, assembly GCA_963574355.1. Classification (NCBI taxonomy): domain Eukaryota; kingdom Metazoa; phylum Chordata; class Mammalia; order Primates; family Lorisidae; genus Loris; species Loris lydekkerianus. The sequence continues at coordinate 14,742 of CAUYPK010058555.1, read as the reverse complement.
AGACAGGGTCTTGCTCTTGCTCAGGCTGGTCTTGAACCTGTGAGCTCAGATAATCCTCCTGGCTCTGCCTCCCAAAGTGCTGGGATTACAGGCGTGACCCACCACGCCTGGCCTTCTTTTAAAATGTTTTTAATTTAAAATATTACAAACTTGCCTTCCCCATGTTTGTGTCTTTCATCACCGGACAAGGGACCAGGCCTGCTTGTCATTTTTTCTAATAATTTATGTGATTTTGATTCCTGCAAGCCAATGTGTTTATACAGAAGACTAAGGCAGATTTTTTTCCCCCTCAATTTGCAAAATGTCAATTCCTTTGGAGGATTGTTTTTATCCTCATGCTTCCATATCCATTTCTTCATCAATTTTTATTTTACAGAAAACTTGTCATTGCCTCTTTCAAAGTAATGAACAAATGAGCAGTTATGTGACTTTAAATACATTTGCTTCACAGCAAGAGTTTAACATTTTCTATCAATTTACAATGTATTCTGTATATGTTTTATTTGCAAGTGCTGTGTATTTATACATTATATGATGTTAAGTTAGAAAATTTTTTCATTATGAGACCCAAAGTCTCCCTTTCTCTTAATTTGTTGTGATTATGGCACTGCAGAGCAGTTAAAAAAAGATAATCTAGTAGAAATGAAAAAAAAAAAAAAATATATATATATATATATTAAAATAAGCCCCTCTCTTATATCATAAATAAAAGTCAATTCAATGTATTTTCCTGGTCCAAAAATTAACAACAACAACAAAAAACAAACTGTAAAGCTTTCATGACCTTGAGATAGGTAAAGCCCCAACAGGATATACAAAGCAATAACTACATGGTATAAATAATATAATTGGTAAAATAAACTATATTAACATTAGAAAATTCTTTTAATCTTAAGACACAATTTGGAGACTATAAAAGCAATCCACAGAGTCAGGAAAAATACTTGAACTATCTTATAGAACTTACATCATGAATTTAAAAGAAAAGACTTCTACAAATCTATAAGGAAAGACTCCTCCTAATTGACAATAGTCAAGAGGCATGAATTGGCATGTCACAGAAGACAACATCCAAATTGTGAATAAGTGTATGAAAACCCAATCAACCTCAATAAAATAAGGGAATCACAAATTAAAATCAGAATGCTATACTTGAGCAAATTCATCAGAAAGAGTAAAATTAGAAAGACTGATAGCACTAATTTTGGGAAAGGATATGTAGTAAGTAGAACAGCAGCTGATGGATGTGTGAAAAGGTTCAAGTACTAAGGAAAAATATGTGTAACTTGCTAGTACAACTAAAATACAATATAACATTTCTACTACTAAATATATATCCAAAGAGATGTAAATGTTAGGATCATTAACATAAACTCCTTCATAGTTGTTTCATTATTATCTTTGTCTCAAGATATTTGATTATTATCTTGAGAAAGATAATAATGAAATAATAATGTGACTTCTCTTTCTGACTCTTCCTCTCTCTCTCTCTCTCAATATTCCACAGCAATTTCTCTACTCTGTTACTCTCACATCCCCTGTCTCTGTCATGTTATCTCTCCTGCAGAGATATTTATTAGTGTATAAATCCAAATTGCATAGCTTATGCCTTCTTCAATATTTCTTTCATCTGTTTTCCAGATTCTTCAGAATCATGGAAGATTTAGGGCCTTACCCTGCAGATTAAGAAACTTCCTTAGTGAATTAGAGAATTACAAATAAACATTTATAATTCATAATTGAATACCCCTTTATACTTTTCATATATAGATTAAAATTACAAATTTTTCTCATAAAATTCATGCATGAAAAAGGTAACAACTGAAAATCAACACATCATGACTTAAATTTTTAAACGAATTTGGAAAGTATAATCTGCAGGAAAGGAAGAAAGTTTTAGTTAGGAGAGTAACATTTTTCATGGCAGGCAGCAGAATGCAGGATTCCAACTAGGAGTGGTGATTCACACCTGCAATCTCAGAACTCTGAGAAACTGAGGTGAGAGGCTCAATTGAGTTCAGGAGTTCAAGAATGCAAAACTCCACTATAAAGAAAAATAAAAGGACCTGGCCTTAGATTAGTGAACAAGAGGACTCCATAGGGAAAAGGTAAACATTTACTTTCCAGTTTGCATAGTGTTATTACTTATCTCCAGATGTTTTAAAAAGAGATTCATAAAGAGGATATATATATATATATATATTCTTCATGCTTTACCTGGCTTTGTTTGTAGCATGATTACTTAGAAAAGAGAAAGAAAACTGCTTAAGCAATGGCTATGTCAAGTGTAACTATTAAATCATCAAAATAAAGTGATGAGTGATTCTAAAGAATGTAGAGAGCATCATAGAAAGCTTGTATTTAGAGAATTGCTTTTCTTTCCTACTACACCTCTTGTTTATTAGTACAATTTTTAAGAAAAGTTCTGATTTTTTTCTCTTTCACTGCATTTCTTATTTTCTTTTAGAAACTTAGCAATAATTAGCAGTCGTAAATCAAGAAGTTGCCTGTGGCAGAACACAGTATTTCTCTTCATCAATACTTAGTCTTAATAGTTTGCAACACATTCATGACTCATTCAATCAGGTCAAGGATGAGTCTGAAAATCACTGGAATAAACTCATAGAAGGAATTCAATAACAATAGTTTCTCCAAGAAATGGAAACAGACACACAGATTATATAACAAGCCTAGAAGGAAGTGTGCATTGGTGGAAAGAGAAGAGAATTCAAATATACACCTAAAGTAATGATTATGGTGTGATAACATGACACCTAATATCCCACGGGGGGGGAGGGGAATGTCTTCATAATACTACAGTGCACATGATTAACAGCCTTGAATGTGAATATCCTCCTACAGCAAGTTAAATTTAAAGCTAGAGTAATTTTGGAGGAAGATCTGAATGGTGAAGTTTGGCTAAGTCCCAAGACTGCTTTAAATGATATTCCATAGTAAAAATACTTCAGAGCAAATCTTAATAACCTCAGAGTTGGAATTAAAGACTTTTTTTAATGTACTAAGCAAGGAATTTGTAGGTAATAATAGTATAGGTAAATAAGACTGTTAACGCTATTAACAATATATATCACATCTATTAATATAATAAACTTTTGGATTCATTTTTATTATTCAATATGTGAGGTCATTTGTTTAGTCATTACAAAAGCATTTATTGTAAACTACTACAGGCAAGATTTTTGTTAGAGGAAGTGAGTATAAAGATTCATGAAATACATTTCATGCTCTTAGGAGTCATGGTCTATTATAAAGAAGTGCGCAATTGTGTAGTCAGTAGGACTGTTTATTATTATCCCAGAAAACAGTAGCATAGAACTTCTGAGTCCTTTATAGTTAGTTATGAATATATGCCTTGTTTTCACTAATAAAATGTAAATCAAAGTGTCTTGTGTTAATTGTATGTGTTGAGGGCGGTGCCTGTGGCTCAAAGGCAGGGCGCCGGCCCCATATGCCAGAGGTGGTGGGTTCAAACCCAGCCCTGGCAAAAAATATATATATATATATGTGTTGACTGTGCCTTTACTCTTTCTATGGCAACAGGTAAGATTCAAATGTGAACGTTTCATCAGCCTGGATACCTGATTAAAACAATGTCATGCAAAACCCTCTGGTACTCAAGATGGCTATGAAGTCTGAGCAAGAAATTAGTTAACATTTGCTTTAAGCATTGAATTGTATTGCTGCTGCTGTTGTTGTAACATAATTGAACACACCAGTTTTGCATTTTGAAACTCCAGTTGTTTATAGCTCAAGTACCCTCTTCTGTCTTCTTGGTGGTTCTGTCCATGAACTAATCAGTATTCTGGGCTCTCAGATACCAAACAACATGTCTGGAACCATGTCCATATACATACGAGGTGGGGAAGGGACTGGCTATTGCTGCTGGGGAGGGATGGGAGCTGAGTGATGTGGGTAGTTGCCCATCTGGGCAACTACACGAGAGACCAAATGTGGAACAAGGCACAAAACAAACAGATGTCAAAGAAATCCTGAGTCATCAAAGAAAATAGAAGGGAAAAAGAATAAAAATGTACAACTGTGGTAGAGATACAGTCCTCCAAAAGCTAGGTGGATAAAGAGTGAGAGGATGTGAGTCCAGAAGGAAAGAGGAGGCAGCTAATCCACTGTCAGCTAATGTCTACTGAGCACTTACCATGTGCCAGTTATTTTACTAAGCATGTGTTATACTTAACCTCATTTAACCTGTATAAAGACCCTATGAGATAGGTACTATTACATATTTCTGCTACATTCAAAACAAGTGAATTAAAGAAAATTTTAATGATTTACCTAATCAGACAACTTTTAAAAGAAGCTAGAATTCAGGTTCTTTTAGTGTGTTTCTAGAGTCAGTGGTCATAATTTCCAGTGTTACACTTTCTAAATTAAAATGACAAGGAAGAAACCAGTGGATTTTCTTTAGTAGGACTTGTAGAGAGACCTCTTTGCATCTGCTCAAATTTAAATTTCCAGGAGATTCTTGTCCTCATTTCATCTTTCTTTATCAATTTATTTCCTACCAACTATTTATACTTACACCCATTCTAACTGTACTGGTATTTGTGTACGATAAACCACTCAAAGATGCAAAACTGTTCATGAGGAATTGCTGGACTTGTACTTGCTCAGCCTGAATCCCAGAATCTTGATTCTAGTAGTCAGGTACAGGCCATCACAGTCCAGGCTTTTATAACTCAGAAAGAAAAGACAAAAAGAATTGATGAAAAGGCTGAATTTACTCTTGAAAAGAGAAGTATGCACATATTACCTCTTTATTCATAAGTGATTATTTTTAATTTGGCATTTCTGATATTAGTGACTAATTTTGTAGCCATTAGGTTTGATTTTCCTCAGCTAGTTGGAGTAATAGCTTGCATATTGCCTAGTAGAATCTGAAAATCAATTCATGCTTCCGGTAGTTATTACAGAGCCTTAAACTTTACATATATATTTGTTTTAAATATTGATTATCTGAAATTTGATTTATTTGAAAGAGACTGCTTCTTGAATAGCCTCTCATTTCCTCAGCAGCACAAATTGGCTAGCCAGTCATTAAATGCCTCCAATATAAGGAATAGACATAATATAAGGAATAATATATAGACATAATATAAGGAATAGACAAAATATTGGCTGCAGCTATCTAAGATTCCCTTTTCTGTTTGTTTGTTTATATGCATTGCGTTTGTTCTTTGACTCTATGATTCAACAGTAAGAAGTCATTAAGTTTACGTACTTTGGCATAAAGAAAAAAAAACTGTTGATTTATGTTAAACATAAAAGTGTTAGTGATTATATTATTCAGACTTCACTGGTAATCTGTTTTCTACCCTTAGATTTCATAGCTCAGGGTTTTGCTTTGTAATTATGTCAGGAACAGTATGTGTTTGAGATACAATCACAGGGCTTAGGGCTGGAATGGTAAATGGGGTTTGTTTATTAAGCCCGTATTAGTAATTCAGGATTGACTACCTTGTCCAAGCTCAAAAAAAATGAATGGAAAAATCTCTTACATGTCCATCATAGTTGTAGAAGGGAGAAAACCAACTTGAATGTATTGCCATTTCTTAAAGACATTTGAAATGTGATACTAATTTGTAAAGAAAATCTGTCCTCTTTTTCGTTTTAAACTTCATTTTTAAATTGTTCAGAAGAATTTTAAAGTTATATATTTTCATTTGGCAATGTACAGTTTTAATTTTGAACTTAACTATAAAAACAAGTTTAAAAAATTTTTATATTTCTCGGAAAAATGGAAGTCAAGGAAACGTCAGGTCAAGTGCCTGAATGAATCTCGGCCAGGTTTACTGCTGTTAACAGAGAAGGTGTAAGCCAATTATTATCCCGGTATAGGAGACCGATCCATCTGTCAGCCACAGCAGAGCGTGCTATACAAGCTTCCTCGTCCTTCCAAGATTAGAAAAAGAAAAGAAATGTCCATTAGCTAGGCACAAGGACTCTTCACCAACAGTTAGAAAGGGCCTCATCTGTCTTCCACTACTATTCACATACCCTCTTCTGATCTCTTGCTAAATCTTGCCATCTCTGAGTGTAATCTCTTCATTTCCCTGTTTGCATTCACCTTGAATGCTCTCATTAGCACTGATGCTAAGTCTTGCTTTGGAATGATATATTTGTTACATTGATCAATGTGCAGTGTATAATAGGCACAAGACACATGTATATATATATATATATACACTAGGTACGCGACCTAAACTCACTTTCTGAGTTTTACTTTTTGCATTTGTCATTGTGTATTTTACAAGGTTGTTGTGAAGATCAAATTAATGATGAATACAAAATAATGAAATGAATATGACAGTTTGGTGTTTGCCTGCATAGACTGCGTAATCAAACAGGCCTAACTTTGACCCAAGACTTCATCCCTTACTATGAAGACTGGGCATGTTACATAAAGTCCAGGAAATTCTAATTTGTTCACGTGCAAGTGAGAATACCCTGCTTGAGAACAGCCTAGAATGTTTTTGAGACAGTACATGCAAAATACTGAGCGTGGTGCCACATGTATAGAGTCTTTATATCAAAGCTTACTATTAACACTTTGTTGTGAAACTATAATGTGATAGATATTGCCCTGTTTTCTATTAATCTTTTCATTTTCTTTATCATTAATAAGCCTTGGGAATGCTTAGCCAAATCCTAAGATTTCTTTCTTTCCATACTGATCTTTCTGAGCACCACTTTTCCTTGTCAGTTTTCAGAAGTTTCATTGACCCCTTTACCCTTTCACCCCCATGTGTCTAACACATATTTAATTTCTTGAAGGCAAAATTGTGCTTTGTCTCAGTGGCCTTGGGAGCATCCTGCATATACCATGTCAAGAATAAGCTCTGGAAAAATATAATTAACTCTAAGTCTCAATTTTTTCATATGTAAAAGAATAATACTATTAATACTTACCCTGTAGGATTTAGCGCAGTTGGAATAAGATAACAAAGCTCTTACCACAGTGCTTGATGCATTACATAGGTTTGGTAAAAGTCAGCTAATTTTATTTTTATTGCTTAATAGTTCCAATTTTAGAAAGTTTCTCCTTATATTCTTTCATAGGTTGTCTACCTCTCACATCTACTCTTTAATTTTATAGCTATAATGTGAAACACAATTGAGTTTTCTTTTATGTCTTTTTCAATTGGACAGTTCTTCAAAAGGCATTTTCCTAATAAAAATTTTTAAACAACACCAAATATTTTGCTTTTTTAAACAAAGAACCTCCATAGTTGACCACCTCCCTACATTGACTACTTCCTTTAGCTAACCTAATTTGCATAAACAGGACGTGTACCTCATGTGTGTTGACCAGTTCGTTACAGTCCCTTAGGTGGTCAACTTACAGAGGTTCTACTGTATTTATATTAATTAAAATAGAATTTATTCTCCAATAATTTGTGATATTTTAGAAAGCTAAACATTCATCTCCTGGTCAAGAGTGGATATTCTCCATTCACTAATAATCTGATGGGAAATGGCAGAATGGGAGAACTCTGCCTCATGCAGGAATATTGTTTTCATGTGTGTTACCTCTGCAGTTCAACACCTTTTCCAGGCAATTATGTTTAGAACCATTATGTCTAGCAAACAGCAAAACCAGGCACAATTTTTTAAAAATAAAATGCAAGCAACGCATACCACTTGTCATTTTTTCAATTTCCATGCATTTCCTGGAATATAATTTTAAGACTTATCTGCTGAAAATGACAAATAAAAAATCTTGAACAGAAAACACGGGGACATAGATTACTCAGGAGGATTTGTTTTCCCTATCTCCTTTAGAAAACAGCAGAGATGTTTTAATAGTGGCACATCACCCAGAGATCCACTATGTGTTTTCCCTGCACTTTCACACCAAAAGGCCAGGACTAGAGTGAGGCAAGTGAGGCACCTTGAGTATAACATTTAAAGAATAGCACTGTCCTCCTGTTCCTTGGAGTTATAACAGTATTATTATTATTATTATTAAATCATAGCTGTGTACATTAATGCAATCATGGGGCACCATACACTGGTTTTATATACCATTTGACATACTTTTCTTAGGTATTTTCCTGGCATTTTCTTAGGTATTGTGTTAAGACATTTTCTTAGGTATTGTGTTAAGACATTTATATTCTACATTTAGTAAGTTTCACATGTACCCTTGTAAGATGCACTGTAGGTGTGATCTCACCAATCACCCTCCCTCTGTCCTTATTATTGATAGTCATTCGAAAATTCTAACTGGTAGACCTGCCATCCTTTCCTTTAGGAGCAATTATTTTCCTTGTCTTCCTCACGTACCATTGCATCCCTATTACCTGGGGTGAAAATCCACAGAGCTTCCCCGAACACACTGCCTCCTTTCTCCCTCTCCCGACCCAACTTTGCATGTTTTTAAACCTACCACCAGGATCTGCTGATTTACAAGTTATACAAAATAATGCTAGTTAACAGTAAATAGGTAGTGACAGTCAATTTATGCTAGCCCCTCTTGAAAACATCTCCCATATTTTGACATTTGATTTTCTCAATAAGTATGAGTTAAGCACAATTATCACCTCCTTGTTGAGATGAGAAATACATGGTGAATCACTTCCCAAGGTCACATGGTCCATAAAGGACAGGGTAGTTCTGGCATCTGTTCTCTTAACCATTAAGCTGTATTGCCTTATAAAAGACAATCTGTGGGGGGATTATGCTAAGTATTAAGGTTTATCTCAGTATTTTTAAGGCATGTTTACTTTATAAATTGAGGTTTGTGGATGTTGCTATTGAATGCTGCTGCTGCATTTTATGCTGCATTTTGTTGCTGTTGCTCTTTCATTTGTGTGCTTATTTCACACCTGCTTGAACCTTGCTACTAAGGGTTTTTTGTTTTTATTTTACTGTGTTGAACTGAATCCCAGTTCAAGTCTTCCCATTTAGTCATGGAGTGTTTTTCTATGGTTTTTATTGCTTAAAAACCCAGAAAAGATCAAAACCAAGCATTTTCTATAAATCCCTCATACATAAAAGTCCATACAGGGTAGTTTAAAGACATAGTTTGGAAAGATTTGCACTATGAAATCTTTAAATATATTTGTACCAGTGAAGAATGCCAAACCATGCCCTTTATGGGAAATTCTTCTTTGATTTTTATTTACTGGAAAAGCACAATAATAGTTCTTACTATCAATTCAGAATCTTCTCAAATTTTCTTAAAGACAAAAGTATTACTAGTGCATTATACTACCCCACAAAATGTGCACCCATGTATTTACTCATTTATTCAACCAACATTTATTTACATAAACAGGTAAGGGTTTGAATTTTGACTTATCATTTATTAACTTTGTTACCTTGGGGAAGTTGCCTAATGATTTAAGTTTCTGTAGAATAGGAATACAAATAGTATCTCTCTTTGAGGTACAAATAGTACCTACCCAGGTCATTAAATGAGGAAATACATAAAAATTACATAGTGAGTTGTTAAAATAAATCTTCTTCTTTCTTAAGCTTTTCTTTTCTGAGCTACCCACAACCCTACTATCATATGAATGAATAATTTGATGGCACAAAGTCCATCAACCCTTGCAGTAGTTTGTTATTGCTGCATAACCAACACATATAATTCCCAAATTCATCATTCTAAAAGCAACAAACATTTATTAGTCACATAGTTTCTGTGGGCCTGAAACCTAGGAGAGTTTTGCTAGGCAATTATGATTCAGGAAAACTCATATGGTTGTAATCAATCTCCTGAGTGGGGCTAAGGTGTCCAGTGACTTGATTGAAGTGGGAAAATATGTTTGCAAGCTTATTCATGTGGCTGTTGGCAGGAGACTTCAGTTCTTCATGTGTCCCTCTCCACAAAACTGTTTGTAACATGGGTTCCCAAAAACGAACAATAACAGAGGGAGATGAAGGAAGAAAGAGTTTAAAATGGAAGTCACAGTATGTTTTAAACCTAATCTTGGAAGTGACATACATCGTTTCTGCTATGTACACAACCAAACTGGGGCACATAGCACAAGATGGGAAGGTACCACAAAAGAGTATAGATACCAGTAATCTGGAATCATTGTGGCCTGTCTTGGATAATGGTTATCACAATCACCAGCCCCCTACGAACAAAAGTTAATGTGAGTCTTGTGTTATTAAACTTATTAACTCATTAAGAGTTAAGTTAGAATTCTTTATTCTAGTTTCCCCCCACTTTGATAAAGGTTTCTGAGACTAATTCTGCCCTCCCATACTTTCCTACCTAGTCTCGCCTTTTCCATGGCTCTGATTTATAGATTGCATGCTAGTTCCTAATCAAACCATCCACATCATGCCTTCCAGGATTTTCTTATTACATTTTTTTTCTAAAAAATTTTCCTATCCCTTCTTAACCAGGAATTTAAACTCTTCTCACAGATTCAAAGTTCAGTCTAAATTCTATCCTCTTTATTAAAAGGTTCTGATTCTTACAAAATGGATCTTTTTATTTTTTCTGAATATCAATGGCCATTTCTATAAATATCTTGTTTAGTAAGTACTTTGTGGTTTCTGATATTTTATTCTAGTGTTCATATTCTTCTCTTGTCCTCATAAAATGAGGAGGTGAGGTCATAAAGCTCACTCGTCTTTGGTTCCCCGTCAGTGCCAGCAGTATGGAGTAGTTCCCATGCACACCTCAAGTATTTGGTCTCACTGAATTGAATTACTTAATAGATAAATAATAAAAGAAGGGCAGTCTCATGACTTTCAATCTGATTGAGTTCTAGATCTTGTCAATTCCCTAACTTTTGCCAACAGATGGACAGGTAACAGGCCCATTAGGTTAATTTTAAAGATGTGAATTTTGTTACAATTTTAAATTTTAATACTTTATTGTAGGTAACTGTGTTGAAATGGTATTCACTTAGGCTGAGAAATATTCATTGAAATTTGAAGGCAATTAATAGCAGATAATAGTATTAATTCTCTTCTTTTTATTCTCTACAGTGTATTTTCCAAGTATAGTTATCAGTAGAACAATCTGACATATTGAAAAATCTTTGCATTTATGATGGCTCTATCAAAAGAAGAGTCAAGCTTAAGTAAACTGTAAGATAGATTTTAGTTTTATAGTCTATTTTCTGAAAGCAAACGTCAAAACAAAAACAGGCACAACTTTGGGATATTTTTTCATTTTAATGAGACCATAATGTGGTTAGCATGCCAGGATGAGGTGATCAAATACTGCTTTCTAATTTTTCACTTTCTGATTTTAATGCTTTATAATTGAACAAGCATATAATAGAACATCAAACATCATTTTACACTTAGCTTTAGAGAAAATGATAGCAGTAGGTAGGTAGTATTAGGCAATTTACACATATTGCTTATTTCACATATTGCTTTAAGTTTATAGAATTATGTATCCACTTTTGGGTAAAATTTAATAAAGCTATTATTGTAAGAAAGTGAAGCTTAGATTGTTCAAAATATAATGTAGGCTACATTTCTGAAACCTATGCTATTATTGAATCTTAAGAGCAAAGAATGTTCATGTCTAAAAGAGGCATGTCTTCTGTATTCAATAACACCTTTACAAGCTAGTCTGCATCCTGCACTGGGGCTTTAAATAAATTTAGGAATTTTCTACCCAGTTCAGAGACTTGGCAACTTTCCCGAGTATATTGTGGATATGACTATCTCCTACCTCTGCTTCCTGAGCATCAATAGACGCTTCAGGTTATCCCTGCTTTTTTAAACCTCAGTGAATTGACGAGGTCTATGTGTATTCTTCTAGCAATGAAAGCACCTCCTCCAATCATTTTGCAGATACTGTCTCATTTAATTGTTTTCATAACATCAGCATGCATTAGTATTATAACTTCCATAACTTGAGTATCATATCAGATTATCAAAATTAGAAATAACATTCCATGTATATAAAGAGAGGAATACTAATAAAAAAGTAATGAAAATAAGAATGAAGAAATGAAGGAAAGCAGCTGTTACTTTATTTAATTTAAGCTGGTTTGGGAACTTTTGTGTTGAAGTCAAAACTTTTATTGGAAGTCAAAGTTTAAAACACACATTCATTTAACTATTGATACTTATACACTTCAGGTGACCATATCAAAAGTGTTATTGCATATGAAAGTACTGGATATAACAGAATGCAATAAAAAATCAATTTTGTCTTCCATCACAACCTTTTGGCTCCAGTTAGACGGATCCTTTTAATGAGAACCTTATGTCCTAGACTCCATCCCATATCTGCTCCTGGAAATTCAGTTAGTCAAAGAGGGTAGTGAGCTAAAGATTGCAGAATGGATTTGTGCAGCACTTAGAAAGTTCTTCTCTTTATCTACTGTGATAAACAGATATCCAAAACCTCTCCCAGTGATCTGAACTTTCTGGTATTCACACCCTTTTGTAATTCCTGGCTCCCCTTGAATTTGGACTTGATTTAATGACTTTTTAGAATCAATGCAACATAACAAAAATGATATTACTTTTGTGATTAAGGTACAAAAGAGTGTAACTTCATCTTGGTAGCCAAATCTTGTCTTCTTACTTGATACAAACTACCCTCTGGAGAAACCTACAGCAAGGATTTGGGGCAGCATTGAGATGAGACAAGAGCCAGTCAGGAAGTGAGGCCTCTGTTGAACAATCTTCATGGAATCAAATCTCCCAATAACCATTTGAGCTTGGGAGTGAATCCTTTCCCAGCTGAGCTTTGGAATCACTGCAAGGCAGCCACTTTTATTTATTTATTTATTTGTTTTTTAATTAAATCATAGCTTTGTACATTAATGCAGTCATGGTGTACAATGTGCTGGTTTTATATACAATTTGAAATATTTTCATCAAACTATTGGCATCAAAATGCCAATATTTTCATGGCATTTTCTTAGTTATTGTGTTAAGACATTTATATTTAGTAAGTATTACATGTACCCTTGTAAGATGCACCATAGGTGTGGTCCCACCAATTACCCTCCCTTTATCCATCCTCCTCCCTTCCCTCTCCTCCCTATCCCCTTTCCCCATCTTCTTGGGGAAATTAGGTCTTTGATATGAAAGCTATAATTAGTTTCATAGTAGGGCTGAGTTCATTGGATAGTTTTTCTTCCATTCTTGAGATACTTTGCTAAGAATATGTTCCAGCTCCATGCACATAAACATGAAAGAGGTAAAGTCTCCATCTTTCTTTAAGGCTGCCTAATATTCCATGGTGTACATACACCACAATTTACTTAACCTTTTCAAAAATATAGAAAAAGAAGGAATACTACCAAACACATTCTATGAAGCAAACATCACCTTGATCCCCAAATCAGGAAAAGGCCAAACAAGAAAAGAAAATTACAGACTAATATCACTAATGAATATTGACGCAAAAATATTCAACAAGATCCTAACAAACAGAATCCAGCAACACATCAAACAAATTATACATCATGACCAAGTTGGTTTTATCCCAGGGTCTCAAGGCTGGTTCAATACATGTACATCTATAAATATAATTCAGCACATAAACAAATTAAAAAACAAAGAACATATGATTCTATCAATTGATACAGAAAAGGCTTTTGACAATATTCAGCTTCCCTTCCAGATCAGAACACTAAAGAAAATGGGTATAGAAGGGACATTTCTTAAACTGATAGAGGCCATCTACAGCAAACCCACAGCCAATATCGTATTGAATGAAGTTAAATTGAAATCATTTCCACTCAGATCAGGAATCAGGCAAGGCTGCCTATTGTCTCCACTGATTTTTAACATTGTAATGGAAGTTTTAGCCACCGCAATTAGGGAAGAAAAGGTGATCAAGGGTATTCATATAGAGTCAGAAGAGATCAAACTTTCACTTTTTGCAGATGATATGATTGTATATCTGGAAAATGCCAGGGATTCTACTACAAAACTCTTAGAAGTGATCAATGAATACAACAGCATCTCAGGTTACCAAATCAACACTTATTAATCGGTATCCTTTATATACACCAACAATAGTCAAGCTGAAAAAACAGTTAAGGACTCTATTCCATTCACAGTAGTGTCAAAGAAGCTGAAATATTTGGGAGTTTACCTAACAAAGGACGTGAAAAATCTCTATAAAGAGAACTATGCAAACCCACAGCCAATATCGTGTTGAATGGAGTTAAATCGAAATCATTTCCACTTAGATTAGGAACGAGTCAAGGTTGCCCATTGTCTCCATTGCTCTTTAACATTGTCATGGAAGTTTTAGCCATTGCAATTAGGGAAGAAAAGGTGATCAAGGGTATCACCACATAGGGTCAGAAGAGATCAAACTTTCACTCTTTGCAGACGACATGATCATATATCTGGAAAACACTAGGGATTCTACTACAAAACTTTTAGAAGTGATCAAGGAATATAGCAATGTCTCAGGATACAAAATCAACACCCATAAATCTGTAGCCTTTATATATACCAACAATAAGCAAGCCGGACAAATAGTCAAGGACTCTATTCTTTCACAGTAGTGCCAAAGAAGATGAAATATTTGGGAGTATACCTAACAAAGGACATGAAAGATCTCTACAAAGAAAACTATAAAACTCTAAGAAAATAAATAGCCAAAGATGTTAACAGATGGAAAAACATACCATGCTCATGGCTGGGAAGAATCAACATTGTTAAAATGTCCATACTGCCCAAAGCAATATATAATTTTAATGCAATCCCTATTAAAGCTCCATTGTCATACTTTAAAGATCTTGAAAAAAT
>CAUYPK010058554.1:0-31546 GCA_963574355.1 Loris lydekkerianus | reverse complement strand
ATTGGGGCGGATGCCTGTAGTCCCAGCTACTTGGGAAGCTGAGCAAGAGAATCACCTAAGCCCAGGAGTTGGAGGTTGCTGTGAGCTGTGACATCATAGCACATAGCATATCATACCAAGAGCGATAAAGTGAGATTCTGTTTCTAACACAGAAAAAAGAGAAAGAAAAGAAGAAAGTGTTTTCCACACTATAAAGAATGGTGCCCCAACTCATCATTCTCCTCATGGCAAGTTTCAGAGGAGCCCACAAGCTCACCCTGTGAGAGGAAGACCCAGCGTCCGAGTGTGTGTTACGCAGGGACTGCCGCTCTGGACAACAGCATCAGCTGTCACATGAGACCCCGTCCTTTCCCTTTTATTTCTCTCCCCTCCCGTCCTTGGAAGAAGCAGCTAGGAGGGTAGTGGAGTGGGACGGACAGAACAGGATAAAAGAACAGCTCAGTCAATCAATACAGCTTAAGGAGCCTCGGCAATGTGAAGGAGACAGATAAATGTAAAGATAAAGTAACATTTGAGATAAAAGTTTGCTTTACTTTGTCTTAGATTTCTTAACACCTGAAGAGACCTAGAATCCTTTGGTGAAGACAGCTTTCTTGTCATCCTCAACTAGTATTGGCAAAGAGGAAAACATATACACAATGGATAGGACAGGGTGTTAGGCTCTGTTTCACATCAGGTAAATATTCCTAGGGTTTTTTTAAATTTTTTCCTTTGAAGATGAATCAGTTCCTACATTTATAACTTTGAACATATGAAAACTTGCATTTTCAGTCAGTGTTCAACTGTTTTGTTTCTCTTAAATGTTATTTTTAAGTCTTTTGATCTCAAAGATTTTGTGCATTCTCTAGAAGTTTTCAGCCAGGCTTGGTATTTACATTATTCATAGCAACCTAATTTGTTGTTCATTTCTTATCTTTTCTATTCTTTTAATAAACCAATTTCCTAGCTTTGCTACAATAAGAGGATTAGATTCAATGGTGTGTGTGTGTGTGTGTGTGTGTGTGTGCCTAACTTTAAAAATAATTTGTATTTTGGAGGAGGTTTAGAGGATACCAAATTTAGCCAGAAATGCTATTTCAAGTATTATTCCATTAAAAATCCTTGGTTATAGCACGTCTATCTCTAATTGTTGGAACTTACTATATGGTATGTTTTAGGATCTATTTTTATACATTTATTCATTATCCAGTACATTTTTAGTGAACTATTTGTTAAGTACATGGACTACTTGATATACTAAAGAGACATATTCCTGCTGTTTTATAGAGATAGTAAATGAATACACAGATGCTAGCATTACAAATTTTTTTTTTTTAGTTTCATTTTGGAAAAGAGACCCCAGAAAGATTAATAAAATAAGTCATGATATGCACCCACGTGAGAGTCATACTTGGTCCTGACAGCACAATGCCCATCTTTACCAAACACACATGGATGCCTATCTTATTTTGTTCTGTGCTAAGATGTAAGATTTGTTGAGTTGGTAAAGTATGAAGAACAGAGATTTATTTCTTACAGTTCTGAGACTGGAAAGTCCAAGATGGGCCTAAAATTGAGGGTCTGCTGTTGGTTCATAACATGGCAGAAAGCATCACATGGTGACAGTGTGTGTCAGGGAGAGAGGATCAAAGTATCCTTTATAACAAACCTACTCTGTTGCTGATTAATTCACTTCAAAGATAATTCTTTCTTGATGGTGGACCCCTCATGAATCAATCACCCTTTAAATGCCCCACTAGTCAACATTATTGCATGGGGAGCTGAATTTCCAATACGTGAACTTTGGGGAACACATTCAAACTATAATAATGCCTCAGAAAAATTCAGATGAAAGTGTACAAAAGGTCTATTCCCCATTTTGTATAATTTTCTGACAAAGGGAGATTGCAAATATGCATGATTTACAACACTGTAATTGTACTTACTTCAGTAGCATCACTAGGAATCAGATCAAAACCAATATGTAGAAATGACAAAAGCAAAACACAGCAATGGATTTTAAATAAGAAACTTGAAATAGGTAAAGTGTATTCATATTCAAGAATATTAAAATGAAGAACCTTCACTTTGATCATCATCATCTTGGCAGGCTATAGCAGTGACATAACTACTTAGAGCAATAGAAGCCTCATCCACTATTTGCTACTGTTCACATTTATAAGATGATGAAGTGAGTGTTATCAAACACCCTCTGCATTCTATGTTGCACTTGAAATTTTGTTTGAATGTCTATAATCCTAGAACTCTGGGAGGCTGAGGTGAGAGGATTACTTGAGCTCAGGACTTCAAGACCAGCTTGGGCAAGATCAAGACCCCATCTCTCCTAAAAAAACAAACAAACAAACCAAAAATAAATAAATAAATAAAATAAAAACAGAAAAATTACCCAGACATTGTGGCAGGCACTTGTAGTTCTAGCTACTTGAGAGGGTAAGGTGGAGTGATACCGGAATGTCAGGTTCTTGGTCTCGGCCATAGGAGGAATGAATCCTTGGACCACGGGATCAGTGGTTAAGTCAGATTTATTCAGAAGAACAAAAATTACAACTACAAAACCAAACCTCCTGGCAGAGAGAAGGCAGGAGGGCAACAAACTCTCCTGTGTCTTCTCTGAGGTCTGCCCTTGAGCTCTCTGCTCAGGGCTTTATATGGTGGCAGAGGGGTTGTTCTGCTAGGGTGTGAGTCTTGTCAGTTATAGCTAGCTGTCCAATGAACTCTCAGGCCTCGGAAACTGACAGGAAATCCACCAGTCAGGAGTGCACTGGGAGAGACAGCAAGGTGCCATCCATGAAGTCCACGTGGAGGAGACAGCAAGGTGCCAGCATCTCCCCTGCAGGTGTCTGGCCCTTCCAGCGAGCTGGTTCCTCCATTCACAGGAGTATCAACACTTCCAGGGCTAAGGCAGCAGGTCATGGTGTTGCCTTGTCCTGCATCAAGAGGACTGCTTAATACCAAAAATTTGAGGTTGCTGTGAGCTAGGCCTATGCCATGATGCTCGAACCTGACTCTGTCTTTGGAAAAAAAAAATTTTTTTTTTGAACACACTTATAAAACTTTAATATACCTTCTGTTGAGTTTACCTTCTTGAAGTGCAATTAAGGTCTATATTGTTGAAAGAAGTGCATGTCTCAATCCCTTGGAAAGTTTTGGAAAATCATTAATTTTCTTGAACATCCCCAATATTTATTGATACAGTTAATGTTACCTTTGATTTTTTTAAAGAAGTTGAGTGGTACCTGCTAGAGTGTGTTCTTATTTTTCCTTCTTGTGTTAGCGAATTTTTAGTATTAAAAAAAAAAAAAAATCATGCAGGCTACATCATCAAGTCCATAAAACTTAGGTTTATCTCTGTAATGATTTCAGCAATGAGTATTTTGTATATTTTCATCTGCATCTCAAGAACAGTGAAAACCAGTGTCATAAAGTCACAAATAGAAAGAACACAAATATCATAAATTATAATTTCTATCCCTATTTTTTTAAAAAAAATTCAGAAAATAGAAGGGTCAGATATCACCTTTAGAATGATAGAAAAATGGCTCGGTGCCTGTGGCTCAAGCGGCTAAGGCGCCAGCCACGTACACCTGAGCTGGCGGGTTCTAATCCAGTCCAGGACGGCCAAACAACAATGATGGCTGCAACAAAAAATATAGCCAGGTGTTGTGGTGGGTACCTGTAGTCCCAGCTACTTGGGAGGCTGAGGCAGGAGAATCACTTGAGCCCAGGAGTTGGAGGTTGCTGTGAGCTGTGATGCTACAGCACTCTGGTCAGGGTGATAGCCTGAGGCTCTGTCTAAAAAAAAAAAAAAAAAGAAAGAAAGAAAGAAAAAGAAAGAAAGAAAGGAAAGTAAAGGAAAGGAAAGAAAAGAAAAGAAAAGAAAAGAAAAGAAAAGAAAAGAAAAGAGAATTATAGAAACATATACTGGAAAAAATTCCAAAGCCTTTATACTAGTTTTAGTATACTTAAATTATATAGTGGGAGAGGAACTCTCCCAAGAATATATGGACTCTACCTAAGTATGTAAAAAGTGATATTAGTCAATGAGATGTTATTGTGATGCTTTTTCTTTTAGTCTGCTTTTGAGTAGTCTCTGCCTAATTGTAATAATGACGTTCATTGACATTCAGATGTATTAAAGAATATCATTTGTGGTCTTAAATGTACTTGGCATGTGAAAAAGATACTTCAGATCATCTATCTACTCTCAGGAAAAGAATTTGCTTTCACAAACTCATGTTCTATGCTAAGAATGTGGAGGGCAGAAAACAAAATTGTGTTTTATGCAGTTGCTCAGAGGGCCAGCGTCCCTTTCATGGTGGAGTGATGGACACGCACCTGTCCACACAGGCACAGATCCGTACGACACGGTGGTTAGTTTGCTACTTATTGAAAATGTAGGTGAGACTAAGAAATTGAAACGTGTAAATCCAAATTTGTCCTTGAAATGAACTACCTGACTCTCGGCCTTCTGTTCTGTACCTCCCAACAGTGTGTGTTCTTCCCTGAAAAAGTGGAAGACGGAGTTGTGAGTAAACGTGTGGAATGAAGGAAAGCAAGAGAAGGAGGGTGACGGCCAGGAGGACGAGGACAAGGACAGAGAAATACCAGGAATGGAGACCTGGGAGCAGTATGGTAATACAGATGCCCATTACTGTTATTTTAGTAGAGAATAATTGGGAAGGGTAACAAATAAATACAAAACAACTCACAACAAAATAAACACAGTTCGCTGCTCTGTCAGTCTCTTGGTACCAAATATTTCTGCCATACGTTCAAAGGCTCAGTTACCCGTGAGTTTCAACAAAAGCTAAACATCATTATGATGCCATAGATAAGCAAAAATATTCAGTTTCTATACTTTCACATTTAAATTTTCCTGCATGTATATTACATTTCACTAGGAAGTTTAAAGAAATTCCTGTAAGACGTATTCTACATAATGTTATTACACTTAACAGCATTGCTTCCTAATAATGTAGTTACAAGCCTCTCAATAATCTAAATGTAAAGAGATTCTGTAAATGAATGTGCTTAAAATGACCAAGAAAACTTAAATGAATACCTTTTTACTTCTTAAGTCTTATCAACTTATATGTGACATATTAATCTCTCTGTGTCTGTTCTGTAGCTTCAAAATTTAAGTTCATGTAATCAGGATCCAGTATATTTAGCTAATCGTATTCTGTATATTATAAAGTTTAGTAATGTAAAAAATAACCTATATTCACACTTTTATCTCAATAAATTAAAATATTCGCTCATTGTCATTTACATTTTATCTTTAACAAGGTCTATGACTTAAGTTTCTTAATCCAAAGTGTCCAAATAAAATTAGAAGGAAAGAAGAATTTCTTGTGATGTTAAGATAATAAATGATACAATGAGAAAGTAATCTGTAAATGGTAAATAAATTATAGAATATCACAGGAAATGTTTAACATAAATATAATTAAAATTTTCTATATCCCAATCATAAACAACAGCTTCAAAATTTGGCATAATAAGCTGATGCTTTCCAATAGCAAATTAAAAAAATAAACTGTTACAACACAGAAGGATTTATACATTTTTAGTGATCATGAAAGAAAAGATTAACTAGTATCAAAGTAATACAAATGAAAACCGCATCCAGACCAGGGCATCAAATTATGGATACTGCGTAATTATTTTAATACTGTGGCAAAATTGGTACATATTAATAGAAGATATATTAAAAGGTATAGTAGTTTTAGAAAGCATTTTCACATTTTCATAGGTATATTTAAATAACCAATTGTAGACTTAAAATAAGTTTCTTTTTTGTAACAACTTTTGGCAAGATACTTAGCATGTTATCAAATGCCTCTATGCCTTGTTCCAGTAATTTCACTGTATTAGTATTTACTATTAGGAAATAAACAGAGAACCTTCATAAGTGAACATATTCATGTCAGTATGATTTACAATAGCTAAAATTTAGAGCAAAAAGATAGATGTGAAAATGTATTTTTACATGAATTCAATAAGTATGTAGTTAAAAAACAATTGCAGAGTTGCAGAATGAGGGAAATTGTTATGATATATTAAGCATAATATTTAAATGAAAATGAGCCTATTATCATAACAGTTATGGAAATGTGCATAAACCCAGATAAGAATAGGACAGGAACTTGAAAATATAGATATGTTAGGTTGTTATTTTCTTTTTCTTCCCTGTAATATTATGTTGCAAATGTTATCAGACACAAAACTTATTGAGTGCTGTCGCATTACCGAGTGCTGTATTTTTATTATGTCATTTTATTGATGCTTAGCTTGGGATGAATATTAAAATCATAACTGATAACAACTTTTTTCTTTCTTTCTTGATGGGATGTACAATACCAATGCATCTTAAACCAATAAAGATTTAGATAAAATGAAAGATTGCTTGTGGGCTAGTCACTATTTTCTTGTAGGAAAAGTAAGCCTCGAATTTACTATTGGGCTCAAGATCACATAGCCAGTTTCATACTTGAAATGGTATGTGAATAAAGTTATATCTAATTTTAAAGCATTCTGTCCACCAAGAGGAAATGGGAAATAAATCTGCATCCTCAACACCATAGATTTTTCTATAAAGAAGTCGTGCAGGACCTTGCAATATGAATTTTTATTGGTAACCTATTATTGACATGTTCAAAGAGAAGGTTTTCTCAGCAAACACACACACCACATACCTTTGTGCATATTTTTTATAGATATTTTCAAGGCAAATTGACACACGATATGCCAGAGGCTGCTAGCCACACACCTTTTAAAAAAATTGTGTGATTCATTTATTTTATTCACTTCAAATCACATATGCCCTTTCTTCCATATTCCCATGTTCAGCTATTTTAATACATAGTAACAATATTTTTTGAAAGTGTAGGGACCAAGTCCCTTGGTCCTGTAAAGGCTCTCTGAAAAATCACTGACCCGAGTCTGATGATTAATAGGAGAATGGCAAACACATTTATTTAACGTATGCACAAGGGAGCCCTCAGAATGAAGCTCCAAAGATATAGAGAAATTCTCCATTTTCAAACTTAGGTTCAATAAAGTATAGACAGCTGTGTAAAAAATGTGACTGGATGAAAAGAATATGATCTAATGCTGAAAGGCTGACCAAGGAAACACCAAAAAGGCCTGTGTGGGTTCTGGTTTGCCTCTGTGAGTAAGCGCTCCTTCCCTCTGGGTATGGGACAGGGCCCTGGATGGGATGGGGCCACAACTAAACAGTAGGTCAGGTAACTTCTTTGAGGCCATTTTTTTTTACACAGAATAATTTTATGTATATAGCTGGATTTCAGAAAAAGGAGGTCTGGTTTTGATGACCTGCCTTGGGAAAGAGAGATTCTAGTTTCTGTGGCTAGCCTCAGGGAAGAATGGGACTGAGAAACGGGAGGTCAGAGAAAAACTTCAGCTTCTGAGGCTTCATTTGTGATACTGTTTTCTATGACTCAACAAAAGCAAAATATGCTTTAAAGAATTGTCAACTAACATAGCATCTTCTTAAACACTAGCTTTCCTCTTTAACTTTCCTCTCTCAGAAAATTTGATAGATCTTTATTAAGGCATTTGTAGATTTGATTTTTAATAACCGTTCTCTCTACATGTTTTATGGAAAGAGGGATGAATGCTTACTTATGTGCAAAGATTGCACCTTGAAAAAGCTGCTCAGTAAATACATACTAAATGACATAATATGTAGATGTTAAGCTGCCCAAAATTGAACAGCTTCATGCTTAATTTCAGTGTGATGCTATACTTTAATCCAAATACGGAAGTAAACACAAGTCCTGAATTTATGTACTTGATGAAATCTATTGAAGACAAAGAATAAGAAGATAAGACAGCATAACACACAGCAAAATTTTCTAAAAATGATATTGGCTGACCGTGACCCATGATCAGCACCCATTCAGACCTTGGGAAAGCTGTGCTGAGACCCATAATCAACACCCTCCCAGTAAGAGCTGCACTGGGACCCTCCTGGACCCCGGTAAGAGGTGCTCACAGACACACTAACCCACCGGGCTGGCCACCCCATGCCCTGAACAGGAACTCAGGGAGCTGTGCAACCCCATGTCCTCCTGCCTGTACCCTCCCTGGCTGGGGCAGCCCCAGAAGAGCTACATAGGGTCACTCCCTACAAAGATCCAGCAACAGTAGAGTGATCCCCCAGGGTCTAATTTCGAAGAGATACCACCTCAACTCTGAGGACGGATGGAAAAAACAGTGGCAATCATGAGATGAAATCAAAGGAAATACTCTGGCAATATGAATAATCAGAGTAGATCAACTCCCCCAAGGATCAATGGGGAAGACACAGCACAAGATCCCATGCACAAACAAATAGCTGAGATGTCAGAAATCGAATTCAGAATCTGGATAGCAAATAAGATTGAATTAGAATCCAAGCAGTAACCCAAAAAATGTCTCAAGAATTCAACGAATTCAAAGGCCAAATGACCAAAGATTTTGACACATTGAGACAAGAAGTTACAGCCCTCAAAGATCTGAGAAACACAGTAGAATCCCTCAGTAACAGAAGGGAGCAAGCAGAAAAAAGGACTTCTGATATTGAAGACAAAGATTTTGAATGCTCCCAAATTCTCAGAGAAGAAGAGAAATGGAGGGCAAAAACAGATCACTCTCTCAGAGAGCTCTGGGATAATTCGAAGAAAACCAATATTTGTCTAATAGGGATCACCAAAAGTGATGAAGTGTCTTCACAAGACACAGCGTCTCTTTTCCATGTGATTATGAAAGAGAACTTTCCAGACATGCCAAGAGATTCTGAAATTCAGATAGCAGACAGTTTCAGAACTCCAGCACGACTCAACCCGAATAAGACATCTCCCAGACACATCACAATCAATTTCACTAAAGTTAATATGAAGGAGAAAATTCTGAAAGCAGCCAAATGAAAGAAAACCATTACCTACAAGGGGAAAAATATTAGAATAACTGTAGATCACTCTGCTGAAAACTTTCAATCTAGAAGAGGATGGTCATCAACTTTTAATCTCCTAAAACAAAATAACTTTCAACCCAGGATCCTGTAACCAGATAAACTGAGTTTCATTTATGATGGAGAAATTAAATACTTTAATGACATTCACATGTTGAAGAAATTTGCCACAACTAAATCAGCTCTCCAGGATATTCTCAGACCTATCCTCCACAAAGACCAGCATAATCCTCCACCACAAAAGTAAACCCACCCAGAAAATTTTGATCAAATTCCAACTTCCACAGTTGCAAAAGGATTAAAAAGGTCCACCGGACATTCGAAAGGCTTATCAATATTCTCAATTAATGTGAATAAATTGTCCTCTAAAGGGGCACAGATTGGCTGACTGGATACAAAAACTCAAGCCAAATATCTGATGCATACAAGAATCTCAACCTACATTAAAAGACAAATATAAACTCAAGGTGAAGGGATGGTCATCTATAATCCAGGCAAATGGAAAGTAGAAAAAAGCAGGCATTGCAATCCTACTCACAGATGCAATAGGCTTTAAACCAACCAAAATAAGGAAGGATAAGGATGGACACTTCATATTTGTTAAAGGTAATACTTAATATGATGAGATTTCAATTATTAATATTTATGCACCCAACCAGAATGCACTTCAATTTATGAGAGAAACTCTAACAGACATGAGCAACTTGATTTCCTCCAGTTCCATAGTAGTTGGAGATTTTAACACCCCTTTAGCAGTGCTGGATAGATTCTCCAAAAAGAAGCTAAGCTACAAAATTTTAGATTTAAACTTAACCATTCAACATCTGGACTTACCAGACATCTATAGAACATTTCATCCCAACAAAACTAAATACACATTCTTCTCATCAGCCCATGAAACATACTTAAAAATCGTCCAGATCCTAGGCCACAAATCTAACCTCAGCAAATTTAAAAAAATAGAAATTATCCCTTGCATCTTCTCAGACCATCATGGAATAAAAGTTGAACTCAATAACAACAGGAATCTGCATACCCATACAAGAACATGGAAGCTAAATAACCTTATGCTGAAAGATAGATGGGTTATAGATGAGATTAAGAAGGAAATCACCAAATTTATGGAACAAAACAACAATGAAGACCAGAATTATCAGAAGCTCTGGGATATTGAAAAGGCAGTCCTCAGAGGGAAATTTATATCACTGCAAGCCTTCCTCAAGAAAATGAAAAGAGAGGAAGTTAATAACTTAATGGGACATCTCTAGCAACTGGAGAAGGAAGAACATTCCAACCCCAAACTCAGCAGAAGAAAAGAAATAACCAAAATCAGAGCAGAATTAAATGAATTTGAAAACAAAAGAATTATACAACATATCAATAAATCCAAAAGTTAGTTTTTTGAAAAGGTCAATAAAATAGATAAACCTTTGGCCAACCCAACCAGGAAAATCTCTAATTTCATCAATCAAAAATGGTAATGATGAAATAACAACAGACCCCTCAGAAATTCAAAAAATCCTTAATGAATATTACAATAAACATTACTCTCAGAAATATGAAAATCTCAAAGAAATCAACGAATACTTGGAAGTACGCCACCTACCAAGACTTAGCCAGAATGAAGTGGAAGTGTTGAACAGGCCTATATCAAGTTCTGAAATAGCATCAACTATACAAAATCTCCCTAAAAAGAAAAGCCCAGGACTACATGGCCTTACATCAGAATTCTACCAAACCTTTAAAGAAGAACTAGTACCTATATTACTAAACCTCTTCCAAAATAAAAAAAAAAAAAAAGGAATACTACCCAAAACATTCTATGAATCAAACATCTCCTTGATCTCTAAACCAGGGAAAGACCCAACAAGAAAAGAAAATTATAGATCAATATCACTAATGAATATTGATGCAAAACACTCAATAAGATCCTAACAAACAGAATCCAACAACACATCAAAAAAATTATACACTATGACCAAGTGGAATTTATCCCAGGGTCTCAAGGCTGGTTCAATATACGTAAATCTATAAATGTAATTCAGCACATAAACAAACTAAAAAATAAAGACCATATGATTCTCTCAACCGATGCAGAAAAAGCTTTTGATAATATCCAGCATCCCTTCATGATCAGAACACTTAAGAAAATTGGTATAGAAGAGATATTTCTTAAACTGATAGAGGCCATCTGCTGCAAACCTACAGCCAATATCATATTGAATGGAGTTAAATTGAAATCATTTCCACTTAGATCAGGAACCAGGCAAGATTGCCAATTGTCTCTATTGCTCTTTAACCTTGTAATGGAAGTTTTAGCCATTGCAATTAGGGAAGAAAAGGTGATCAAGGCTGTCCACATAGGGTCAAAAGAGATCAAACATTTACTCTTTGCAGATGACATAATCGTATATCTGGAAAACACTAAGGATTCTACTACAAAACCTTTAGAAGTGATCAAGGAATACAGCCATGTCTCAGGCTACAAAATCAACACCCATAAATCTGTAGCCTTTATATATACCAACAATAACCAAGCTGAAAAAACAGTCAAGGACTCTATTCCTTTCACAGTAGTGCCAAAGATAATGAAATATTTGGGAGTTTATCTAACAAAGGATGTGACAGATCTCTATAAAGAGAAGTATGAAACTTTAAGAAAAGAAATAGCTGAAGATGTTAACAGATGGAAAAACATGTTATGCTCATGGTTGGGAAGAATCAGCATCATTAAAATGTCTATACTACCCAAAGCAATATATATTTTAATGCAATTCCTATCAAAGCTCCATTGTCATATTTTAATGATCTTGAAAAAATAATACTTCATTTTATATGGAATCAGAAAAATTCTCAAATAGCCAAAACATTACTCAGAAATAAAAACAAAACAGGAGGAATCATGCTACCAGACCTGAGACTATACAATAAATTGATAGTGATCAAAACAGCATGGTAATGGCACACACAAAAAAGAGAAGTAGATGTCTGGAACAGAAGAGAGAACCAAGAGATGAATCCAGCTACTTACCGTTACTTGATCTTTGAGAAGCCAATTAAAAACATTCAATGGGGAAAAGATTCCCTATTTAACAAATGGTGCTGGATGAACAGGCTGGCTGTCTGTAAAAGACTGAAACTGGACCCATACCTTTCACCATTAACTAAGATAGACTCTCACTGGATAAAAATTTAAACTTAAGACATGAAACTATAAAAATACTTGAAGAAAGTACAGGGAAAACTCTTGAAGCAATCAGCCTGGGTGAATATTTTATGAGGAGGACTCCCCAGGCAATTGAAGCTGTATCAAAAATACATTACTGGGATCTGATCAAACTAAAAAGCTTCTGCACAGCCAAGAACATAGTAAGTAAAGCAAGCAGACAGCCCTCAGAATGGGAGAAAATATTTGCAGGTATATCTCTGATAAAGGTTTAATAACCAGAATCCACATGGAGCTCAAACATATTAGTAAGAAAAGAGCAAATGATCCCATCTCAGGGTGGGCAAAGGACTCGAAGAGAAACTTCTCTAAAGAAGACAGATGCACGTTCTATAGACAAATGAAAAAAAGCTCAGTATCCTTAATCTTCAGAGAAATGCAAACCAAAACTACTTTGAGATATCACCTAACCCTAGTAAGAATAGCCCACATAACAAAATCCCCAAACCAGAGATGTTGGCGTGAATGCGGAGAAAAGGGCACACTTCTACACTGCTGGTGGGAATGCACACTAATACATTCCTTTTGGAAGGATGTTTGGAGAACACTTAGAAGTCTAAAAATAGACCTGCCATTCGATTCTATAATTCCTTTACTAGGTATATACCTTATACCCAGAAGACCAACAATCACAATGTAGCAAAGACAGCTGTACCAGAATGTTTATTGCAGCCCAATTCATAATTGCTAAGTCATGGAAGAAGCCCAAGTGCCCATCGACCCACGAATGCACTAGAAAATTGAGGTACATGTATACCATGGAATATTATGCAGCCTTAAATAAAGACGGAGACTTTACCTCTTTCATGCTTACATGAATGGAGCTGGAACATATTCTTCTTAGCAAAGTACCTCAAGAATGGAAGAAAAGGTATCCAATCTACTCAGCACTACTATGAAGCTAATTTATAGCTTTCATATGAAGGCTATAACCCAACTATAGCACAAGAATACGGGGAAAGGACCAAGGGAGGGGAAAGGAGGGGGAAAGTCAGGGTGGAGGGAGGGTAATGGGTGGGGCCACACCTATGGTGCATCTTAGAATGGGTACAGGCAAAACCTGCTAAATGCAGAATACAGATATCTACATACAATAACTAAGAAAATGCCATGAAGGCTATGTTGAACAGGTTGATGAAAATATTTCAGATTGTATATGAAACCAGCACATTGTACCCCTTGATTGCACAAATGTACACAGCTATGATTTAACAATAAAAAATAAATAAATAAATGAAAATGATATTATCTATCTTGCTGCAAATTCTCATCTAGTATTAATGTTGAAACTGATTGCTCTCCATGGGTGGCGCTTGTGGCTCTGTGAGTAGGGTGCAGGCCCCAAATACCAAGCGTGGAAGGTTCAAGCCCAGTCTCAACCAAACTGCAACAACAACAACAACAAAATAGCCGTGAAGGCTATGTTCACCAGTTTGATGAAAACATTTCAAATTGTATATAAAACCAGCACATTGTATCTCATGATTGCATTAATGTGCATAGCTATGATTTAATAATTAAAAAAATTACACTAAGTTAAAAGCATTATATAAAATATTGTTTATAGAAATAAAGTGTTTTTATATACTAAGTATAAGAAATAAAGTTTTACTTCCCCACCAAAACAAACAAACAAAAAAATAGGTGTGCCTTGTGGCGGGGCGCCTATAGTCCCAGCTACTCAGGAGGCTGAGGCAAGAGAATCGGCTACGCTCAAGAGGTGGAGGTTGCTGTGAGTTGTGATGCCACAGCAGCCTACCGAGGGTGACTGTCTCTAAAAAAAAATAAAATAAAAAAATAAACTGATAACTCCTTTCTGGGTAAACTCCAGCCCATGCAGGATTTTTCTCCGCCTAATTTAGTCTTCTTTATTTATTACCTATTTTGAGTACTTTTAAAAAGTCATATATTCTTAAAAATGTAAATTAATCTACCCTTCTATCTTTCTAATTTCACTCTTCACTCATTACAGTGAAATGTATGAGCATGTGAAGTTTAGTTATCCAGTATGCAAATAAAACCCAAAACACTCTTAGAAGGTCTGGCATGGAAAACTAAAATGTGCTAGCATTTTTTTTTTTTTTTTCATTTTGTCTACGTTACAGAGTGAATCCAGAATAATAAATTATGCTGTCTATCTTTTATTTTTATTTCTAATTTTAGGCCCATTTTTAAGATGAGAAAAGCCTTGGAATATTTCTCTTTTCTCTAACAAGGTGTTTAGTGAGGAGGAATTATTTTTGACTGGTTTAGGAACTGACTTTGGTCAAATTATACCTTAGGGAAACAAAAGCATAGCAATTTGTTTATTTTAAAATGTATAAAGTCATCTTAGTATGAAAGTTGGGAACTGAACTACTCCCTTTGCTGTTTGGTATAGTAAACTGGGTTTATATGCAATTTCTGGTATTAAACAGATACGTGTTGCTCCCCAAATAGATTTGAATTGGCTACTGGTTTTCTTCAACTGCATTCACTTTAATTTTGAAGAAATGAAAGATTTAACACTTCACTCTCAAATTGTACAGTTACTCTGTTATATGGAGGTCAAATTTTATCCTATGGTTGGATAGAAAAATGTTTACAGATGTCTCTTATTTCAGATTAATGTGAAGGTATATACAATCAGGTTACATTGTTTGCATTTGCAAGGTAACAAGCGCGAGTTATAGTTGAGTCTTTTTACCCAGCTAGTGTACCATGTACCCCTACATTGTACCTGTCAGGTGGGGACTTACCAGACCCCTTCCGTCATTCTGCCTTCTCCCTGCTGCTTCTTGAACTTAATTGTGCTTTTTTCTCCTATAGGCCTCTAATTGCTAATCTAGTTTCAACATAGTATTGAGAGTTTGGGATACTTGCTTTTCCATTCTTGAGATATTTTACTTAAGACAATATTCTTCACATACATCCAGGTAATACAAAAGATGCAAAGTTTTCATTTTTTAATGTCTGAAGTGTATTCCATGGTATACAAAAATCACCATTTATTAATCCATTCATGGACTGATGGCCATTTGGGTTGTTTCCACATCTTTGTGATGGTGAAGAGCTGCTATACACATTTGAATGCAGATGTCCTGATGATATTGTTTTTTTCTTCGAGGTAGATACCAAATAAAGGAACTGTGGGGTCAAACAGAAGGTCTATGTTGAGCTCTTTGAGGATTCTCCATAATTCTTTCCAAGCGGGCTATATTAGTTTGCAATTCCCACCAATAGTGCACACGTGTACCCCTCTCTCTGCACTCACACCAGCATTTGCAGCTTTGAGACCTTGTGATGTGGGCTATTCTCACTAGAGTTAGGTGATATCTCAAAATGGTTTTGATTTGCAATTCCTTGATGAGTAGGGACAATGAGTATTTTTCATGTATTTTTGGCTATTTTTCTGTCCTATTGGGAAAAGATTCTGTTCGTGTCTACTGCTCAATGATTAATGAGAATGTATTTTGGGGTTTTTTTCTTTGTGTGTGTGTGTGTGTTTTCTTTTCTCCTTGATTTGCCTGAGTTCTTTGTAGATTCTTGTCACCAGCCTTTTCTCCATCCATAACGTAAGAAAGTTTGTCCCATATGGAAGGTTACCTAGTCGCTTTGTTGATTGTGTCCTTAGCTGTGCATAATTTTTTTAGCTGGATCAGGTCCCATTTGTTTATTGTTATTACCACAGTTGCCAATGGAGTATCCTTCATGAATTCTTTCCCAAGGCAGATATCATTAAGAGTTTTCCCAATGTTTTTCTCTAGGACTTTCATCTTTTCACGTCTCAGATTTAAATCTTTTGTCCTATGTGAGTCAATTTTTGAAATAGCGGGAGGTGTAGGTTCAGTTTCAGTCTTTTACATGTGGCTAACTAGTTCCCCCAGCACCATTTATTCAATAGGGATTATCTTCCACAGTTTATGGTTTTGTTTGGTTTATAAAAGATCAGATGGTGATATTAGTTAGTTTTCACCTCCACGTTCTTAATTCTGTTCCATTGGTCTATGTCTCTATTTTTATGCCAATACTATATTATTTTGATCACTACAGACTTATAGTATAATAAAGTCTGGTAATGTGATGCCTCCATTTTTTTTTTTTTGTAGTATTGTGTTGGCCATCTCCACCCACCCCCGTCCATACAAAATGAATAGCTATGTTTTCAAGGTCTTCAAAGTATATCATTGGTACTTTAATGGGCAGTGTATCTAATCTGTAAATCACTTTGAGTAGCACCATCTATAAATCACTTTGAGTAGCATTTTAACAATGTGATTCTTTTCAGCTATGAGCATGATATATTCTTCCATTTGTTAATGTCTTCTGCTGTCTCTTCTCTCAGAGTTTCATAGTTCTGCGTGGAGATCTTTCACATCCTCTGTTAGATTTATTCCCAGATACTTCATTTTCTTTAAAGCTGCGATGAAGGGTATTGTTTCTTTGATTTGGTTCTTGGCGTTACTGTTGTTACTGTATTTGAAGACCATTGATTTGTAAAAACTGATATTTTATCCTGACGTATTATTGTATTTCTTGATCTCCTTGCTTTTTGACTATCAATACTGCCATTTTAAGTCAATACTATCAATACAGCTGGATTTCAGACTAAGAGAAGAGGGGACCTTTTATTGTTAGAGATTAATGCTGCAAATTCCTTATGAAGGGAAGCAAGCTAATTCTCACACAGGAAACTCTATAAAACCTACTAAAGGCATAAGCCTAAGATTTTAAAGGTTGTTTAGTGGCTTGGACTACATCATCTCAGTCAAACTACATTCACCCAGTGCCTCTGACTGAATGGTTCTGGTTTAGAGTTGGCTACAGGAGCAATTTGTGAAGGCTTAGAAGACATGAGACATTGGCAGCCATCATATATGAAGGTCATTTGGGGCATAGAACACAACTGAAGTTCACGTATATTGTGTCTAATACGTAAGCTCATTGTGTTGGCATAGATGGGGCCGCTGCAGGGAGAGTGGCTACACAGTGGCCACCAGGTTGCTTTCTCCATCTTTTCTGAGTTCTAAGAGATGTATATGTTTAGCTGTGTGACAAAAGCCACCAGCTTCTTCTGCAGGTTGGTCATTCTGTCAAAACTGGGGGCAGTAAGAAACCCACAAGGATTCCCATCTGTTCCTCTCTCTCCAGTTCAGGTACCACACGCTTCCCGGCTGGCAGCCCTGCTGACTTACTGCAACTTCATCAAAAACAATTTTCTACAGACTTCTTTACCCCTCCTTTCTATTGTACAAGGCTTAATCTCTTTGCATATCTTAACTATTTTTACTTTTGTAAACCTATTCAATAAAAAGCTTTTTATTTGTTATTAATTCAAATCTACATTGTATCTATTTTTGAAACTTCTGGAGGGTTAGTTCTAATACGATGATTGCATTTATAACAAGTATTGATTTTCATAATCTGCCACAACACACCTGACCACTGTGGCATAAACTTGTTTTTCTACCATGTACACTTTGTCAGGTAATTTCATACTCAGTAGTCTTTGGATGATAACTCTGAATCAAATGTATCTATGTCCTTCCTTAGTCAACCTAGAGACATTAATTGAAGTTCATAGGAAAGACATAAAAAGTAAACATGTTTAATTTACAGGTGTAACTAAAAGACATGACTATATCTTCTAATTTTCTAAAGGTATTCCAGAGTTTTCAATTTCAAGAAATGAGTCGATAAATTCTTCATGAAAATGTTGCTTCAAGTACTTTAAGGCTTCTGATTTAAACTAGCATTTTACACAAATGTAAACAATGTATCTGATGCCTACAATGTTTTTCTATGTAAAATTATCTCATTTATTTTTTCCAATATTAGCTTATAATACATCTTATATAATTTGTTGATTATTTCTTAACACAGCTGAAAAAAACAAAATGTAAAAATATATATATTTCCATATGCACAAATAAGTTGTATAAGATTTTGATAATGTGGTCAGTTTTCTTGATTAATACAAAAAGACAAGTGTCTCTTTCTTTGGACAACTTCTCCCTCATTACTATATGCCATGAGTAATATATTGTTTTTGAAATTTAAAAATAACTTTAAATATTTAAGAAAATAAACTCTTTCAGCTACCTGCTTCATCATTATTTTATGATGCACTCATATCAATTTATTATTTTCAAATGTTAAAAGTATAGCTTACATGTAAATCTAGAATGAACATGTGTCAAAGTGAACAATCAAAGCTGGCAAAGCTGCTGTGAAGAGCGCACTTCAGAATAAGGATTATGTGGTACAAGGTCAGCAAGTCATGCCCGACAGACAAAATTTAGCCACTTACCATTTTTTAAAATAACGTTTCATTGGAACACATACAGATGAACTTGTGAACATGTCTGTGACTGCCTTCCACCTTCCTGACACCATCCCTGAGGTAGAGAAACAGGTAAGCCCTGCTGAAGAGAAGATGTTTATTTTCGGAACCTATGTAGAAAGCTTGCTGACCCTCATACGGTACTTCAGGGACTTTTTAAAAATTAAAACAGCAAAGAATATGAAGCTTAGTTGGCGCACAGAGCTGGTTATGTCTTTAGCACTATAGTTATCTTGTCTACAGGACTGCGGTCTACGGGTTAACATTTAACTTAACACTGCATGCATTCGATTGAAATGGAAAAACTGTACCTTGGGAATAGTCACGCCTACCACTGAGTTAGGAAATAGTCCTTGGGCATGCTTATCAAACATTGCCTCCGTAGGCCATCAAAAGGATATAATGCATCCCCTTTTGATTTCCAAGTTTGAGACAATTTTTCATAGTATCATTGAAGTAAAAATCAATCAATCCAAATTCAATCTTCTGGTTTTTACTCTGGTGTCTAATCATATCTCTGTCCTGATTTCATTATAATTGGTTTTGAAGGCAGTTGCTAAGGAACAAACACAATATATAAAACATAGTCTCTAGATTTCTAGAGAAATGATTCTCTCTTATAATTTTATTTCTCCTTTGCCTAGGCTATGGCATTTATTTTATTCTTCTTGATTTTATAGAGGTATCTCCCACAGGTGAGCTCTATGACTAGGCTATAATATAATTTGTATCATAGCAGAGTCTGTTGTTGTTACTGATGAATGCTTTATTAAATTAGTTGTATCTTTAATGCAAAGTGGCAACTTTTGTAGGTCATTTTTATGTTTTTATAAATAATTCTGCATCATATGAAACTGTACGAGGTTTTGTAAGAAAAGGTTCATGGACTTTTCAAGTCTCTAAATTTGTTTTTAAGTGAGGGTTACATTTGTTTGGAAATCTTTAATATCCTCTCAAGATCTTGTTCCTCTATATAAATTGTAACAGCATTTCATTGTCTTGTTGACTACCAAAATGGAAACATTCTAAAAATGTCCTTTTTTTATTATACTTTCTAAAGCTCTAGAAATATCTGATGCCCCTTGTTTACTAAAGCAAATACTACATTGACAGTTCCCTATTTCAACCCATCATGTAGTTTTTTTCTCTGATATATCTATGAATTTAAACATTTATCATTGCCAATAACATTATTCTGCCAATTCATGTATATGGTTATTATGCCTGCAAACATTCTAACTTCAATAAAATATTTAGGTAAGAGGACACTTATTTTTGCCAAATATATTTTCCATGTGTATTTTTCAATGTATCTGAATTCTCCACCATAAACAGATAATTCCAAACATCATAAAATAAATAGAGGATAAACAGTGTATTTAGAACTTCAAAGATCTTTATAACTATATAACATCACATTTCAAATTTTATGTGAGAAAGTTATCCTATGTATGACAAATACACATCTATAGAGATTTTAAGATTAAAAGTTAGCAATAGGTTCAGGAGTCTGCATTGCAACAAGTATTCAAGGTGAAGATTTTGGAGGTTATCTGACTGATAGAAATATCTAAAGTATGCATTTACATGAGGTTTTGAAAGTCTCTTTCAAGATCTTAGAACAAATAAGTGAATATTTTTTCTTATATTTAAGGTAGTGGCAAATATTTCCAATTTTAGTTGAATTTAAATTATTGGATTTCATACACTTATTGAGCTGGTTAAGTCCTTCTAATGACTTCTCCTAGGAATTTAAACACTTGGCGCCCTCTGACTTCTGGAGGAGTCATCTTCAAGAACAGAATCGTTGGCTCCATTCTGGGGATCAGAGCCGTAAAGCCAGAACCCGCTGCTTCCTCCCTTGGTCCCATTTATTGTTGATGGAGAGTGAGCACTAGGATGAGGTTTTTTCTGTGGGAGAATAAGTCAAAGTGAAAAAAACATGTCAAGTGAATGAATTGACAAGGTAAGGGGATATGTGAAGTAAGGATCAGAAGCAACATGTGAGTTTGAAGGAGCAGGGAGGGTGCGTCAGCATAAGCCCAAGAATTGAACAAATCCTGTTATGTGGAAGGTTGTCCAGCACGGAGAGGTTAAGCTGCGTCGTTTAATCTGCACCCATATAAGTCATGTCTTCTAAGAAAAGATATCTATGGTTGGACAAATTGGTCAAAACAATTAAACAAAATACATATAGAAATCCTCAGCATTCTTATACTTCTTCAATATATATAATTGATACGGAAAATTGTATTAATATAATGTTATGAAAGTTTCTATAAAACTATATTTTGAGGTAGTGATGTGAGGGCAGAGGAAGATAATGTCACACATAATGGTTTTAAACTTAAAACAATCACATTGCATTTCTTTCTTTCTTTCTTTCTTTCTTTCTTTCTTTCTTTCTTTCTTTCTTTCTTTTTTTTTTTGAGACAGAGCCTCACTATGTCAGCCACAGCTCACAGCAATCTCAAACTCTTGGGCTTAAGTGATTATCTTGCCTCAGCCTCCCAAGTAGCTGGGACTACAGGCTCCCACCACAATGCCCAGCTATTTTTTGTTGAAGTTGTCATTGTTGTTTAGCAGGCCTGGACCGGGTTCGAACTAGCCACCTTCAGTGTATGTGGCTGGCGCCGTAACCATTGTGCTACGGGCACTGAGCCTACACACATTACATTTCTTAACAGAAAGTAAGCCAGAAGCAATATATTGGCATCTATAATTTACTAAAGTAAAAACAGAGAAAAGAAAGAACTGTCAGCTTGAATTACATACCACCCAAGAAAGTATCTTTCAAAAATGATAGCTATATGAGTTTCCAGAAAAGCAGATGAGAGTGTTCTTTTCCAGAAGACCTGAATCATGGGAAATGCTGAAGTGAATTCTACCAACTAAAAGCTTATGATACCCCCCCCCCCAAACAAAATAAGAATCTGGGGTCTACAGAAATAAATGAACACCCCAAAAATCTGTAAAAATTTAAGGCCAATATTAGATATTTAATTTTTTATTCTAATCATTCTAAAAGGGAGCTGAGAGTCTAAAGAAAATGTAGCAATGTATTTTGTGATCTGTAACATGTAAATGTAAAACGCATGACTGGTCTAGGTCGAAAATTTGCTCTTCCACTAGGCAGCTGAATATGTCTTGGCTAATTTATTTGACATTATCCATTTGTTTCCTTGTCATTAAGATGGACATGACAATGGTATCTACCTGACATGATGTTGTCAGAATAAAATGAGTTAACAAATACAATTATATTCTGGAGTACTGCCTAATGCCTAGTTATGATCACTTAATAAAAAAGTCGTAGCTATTTATATTATTTAATATTATTTTATCACAGTGAATAAAAGTGAGATTAAACCAAAATAAAGTATGTTGAAGATCATGTTATAAAACTCATGACTCTTTAAAAGCATACAGATTTTCCACTAAAACAATGGTTCCACTATTACCATGATTACTTGAAATTACTCTTAACAAAGAAGATTTCAAAGCCCCACTTCCAATGACACTAAGTTTTGAGGTCTAAGTTAAACTAATTTTTTATTAAATAATAACTGTGTACATCAAAGCAATCATGAAGTACAATGTGCTGGTTTTATATACAATTTGAAATATTTTCATCAAACCGGTTAACATAGCCTTCAGGGCATTTTCTTAGTTATTGTGTTAAGACATTTATATTCTACATTTAGTAAATTTTTCATGTACCCTTGTAAGATGCACCATAGGTGTGGTCCCAACAATTATCCTCCCTCCATCCATCCCCCCCCCATTTTCTTTCCTCTTTCCCCATATTCTTGGGCTATATTTGGGTTATAGCTTTCATATAAAAGCTATAAGTTGGTTTTATAGTAGGGCTGAGTACATTGGGTACTTTTTCTTCCATTCTTGAGATACTTTGCTAAGAAGAATATATTCCAGCTCCATCCATGTAAACATTAAAGAAGCGAAGTCTCCATCTTTCTTTAAGGCTGCATAATATTCCATGGTGTACATATAGCACAATTTATTAATCCATTTGTGGGTCAATGGGCACTTGAGCTTCTTCCATGACTTAGCAATTATGTATTGGGCTGCAATAAACATTCTGGTAAAATATCTGTGTTATAATATGACTTTTGGTCTTCTGGATATATACCTAGTAGAGGAATTGTAGGATATAATGGCAGGTCTATTTTTAGATCACTAAGTGTTCTCCAAACATCTTTCCAAAAGGGACGTATTAGTTTGCATTCCCACCAGCAGTGTATGTGGACTCCCACCTTTTCTCCACATC
This sequence comes from Loris lydekkerianus, assembly GCA_963574355.1. NCBI lineage: Eukaryota > Metazoa > Chordata > Mammalia > Primates > Lorisidae > Loris > Loris lydekkerianus. The sequence continues at coordinate 8,733 of CAUYPK010058554.1, read as the reverse complement.
CACAGCAACATCTCTGATTTGGGGATTTTATTATGTGGGCTAATTTTAGCCCATTGATTTTTAAAACATTTCATGCCTACTTGATTGTAATGTGTCTGTTATTCTTCTTTGAGGAAGCATTCTAGTTCTAATATCTAAGGACTATGTTTTCCCTAATTCCTATCATAGTGTTTGGCGCACAACAAGCATTACAATTATATAATTTTTTGAAAGTTTGCTTTAAATATTATAATGTAAAGGAAGTGGGGGAGAGTGAAAGGGAGAAAAAGAGAAAGAATATCGTGATAGATATATGCACAAATAAGATTATGTTTACATGGAGAAAAAAATAATATTGCAATGTCAACACACATTCACCTGTACAACACCGCCAACAACAACAACAAAAAAAACATTGACATGAAACATGAAATTGCCAAGTTACAATATCATACACTAGGGAGTAAATATCCAAGATGCACGTGACCCTAAATTAACTGGGTCACTTAAAAATGTGCTGTATCTGTCAGTAACAGCTAAGGTAAAATTCAGAACATCCCTTTGAAATACAACAATTGACGCATTCCCTCTGGAATTTCAGCAGAATTCTTTTTTAATAGTAACAATGTATGAGAAATATACAGAGTACGAAAGATCGGTATATGAAAGCAGGTCTATTATTTAGACAAGCTGATATTTATCCAACAAATACACTATTTACATTATTATAATTTTGACAAAACTGTATTACTACTTACCAAGAGAAATAAATCTTCCCATCTCTACATTTATGTTACATCTTACTCTTTTAAATGTTGTCAGCACCTTTCCCTTTGTTTCAAAGCATTCATTATAATTTAAAAGTTCTTCAGTAAATGTCTTTGACAAATTGCCAACAGAATGTTTATAAAACCTAAATATTTTATTCACAGTGATACTTCCAGAGTGCTGATACAAAGTAGACCCTAAATAAGTATTTTCCAAATGAATGATTGAATAAATGAATAATGGTCTTTGTGATCACAGGCTTTGCTTTAAAAGAGTGGTCCTAGAAGCTGGATGTGCTGTGAGTTTTGACTACCCTGAAGTGACTTTTGCAATCTTTCTTGAATTGTTGGGCTGCATGGAGCTTCACAAATAGCTTTAAAGGAGACCATAATTAATATTCAGAGACTTGGTTTGAATTTAAGCATGAGTTGAAGCCATTGGAGTCTTTCAGAAGGCTTGATGTGTCTGTAAACCCAAAAGGGAACATATTTTGGCAGCAGTATTATAGGGAGGTGGGAGGAATGAGACAAAGGAATCCTGTATTTTCTGGAAGTAAATTCAGCTCCTCAGACATGGGACAGAATGCAGATCTAACCATGAGAATTCTTTAGACAGATGTGGAAATTTAGGGAATTTGGAAAAAATTAATAGAAGCTGTAGGAACAATGTATCAAAAAATTGCTGATGAATGGCCAAAGGGGATTGTCTCCACTTAGGAGTGAAGCAGTCACCACCACCTGTAGCTGCAGGCATAGTGGGGGCTTAAGAAAAAAGGCTCAGATGTTTATTGCTACTAGTTTCCAGATGCATTTATGAATTCAGAAACCAAAACCAACAAACAAAAATGATTGAGCTCCTACCATGTTTTAAGGAACTGAAATATTAATCGAATTGAAAGCCATTTGCAGCACTGCAATATTGTGGAGGAAATATACATGGCAGGGAGAAAGAGCTGAAGGACCCAGAGGTTCACCCTGCCTTAGCGCAGGTGTGGTGAAGTCTCTTTGAGTACTGAACAGGCAGTCACGTGGGAGAATGACTTCATTTGACTAAAGCAACTCTGCAGGGCAAAAATAGGACAAAGCTATGAGACAAATTTCAAACCTCAGAAAATGAGGAGAGTTTCCTTAAGAAACAGTGACTTCCCAATCTCTGAAGAAAATGTAAGAAAGTATTATGCATGAATGTATTAAAGACAAAATACATGTATAACACAGGAAGTAGGACTGGGTATTCTCCAATACACTTTCATTCTGGAGATTCAATAAGTTTATGAATTTTCAACGGCTGATAATTAAGCCTCTTTCATCTGAAAGAAAGGCACTGCACATTTAACTGGTTAAAATTGCTAGTTTTCAATTTCATCTCTAAATAAAAGTAAAATAATTCATGTACAATCTCTTTTAATGGATTTGGGGAAAATACACTGACTGGAAGACAGATGAATTAGTATTCGTTTTTGCCTTGTCCCAGTCCTATACATTTCTCGCACTCTCTTTCTGTTTGTGTACATATATACACACACAACACACACACTCTTATACATCTGTATATATCATCTTATACATAAACAAATATACTCATATCTGTGCATATATACTCATATGTATATGCACACACTCACATATAAATGTATTTATATATAATTTCACACATAAATAGACATATATGCGTAAAGACAGACAAGATAGTCAGAAGTTAATGGCACCATTTGCCCCTTAATAGATCTTTGAATGCAGAAGTTCTGACTTACAGCCATTGTCCCTTATCCTTGGACAGCACATTCTAACACCCTCCCCATCCCACCATTGCTTGTCTGGAACTAAGGATAGCACAGAACTTGATGGCCACCATGTTTCTCTTCCATCTTCCATAAACAAATTTAATGTTTTTCCATCTTCACTAAGCACACCTGCGCTGTGATTATAACTTTTGGTAGCTTGAATTGCAACAGCAAAATTATCAAAAAAATTATTTTTCCATCATTACAATTTCATGGATAACAATTTTGCTTAAATAAATCATAGCAACTTCAGCCTGTGGATTTTTTTTTTTTTTTCCTTCATGAAGTCAAGAACTTTCACCTTTTCAGTTAAACGGAGCACTTTATGACGTCTCTCTGGAATACCAAAATCACCAGTATTATTATTGCTCCATTTGGGGGCCATTATCAAGTAAAACAAATGAACATGAGTAGTCCAATGCCAAGATCGACATTCTGATACACTAGATGACGATGGCTACTAAGTGACTAGGGGTCAGGTTGGATCTGCAACATGGATACTCTGGGCAAAGGGGAGTTTTCCTGTCCCAGATGGGATGGAAAGGGTAAGCACAAGATTTCATCACAATTCTCAAAGTGGCTTGTGATGTAAAATGTATGCATTGTTTATTTCTCAAAATTTTCAACTAATATTTTCTGACCATGGTTAACCACAGAAAATTGGAATCACAGAAAGAGTGACTACAGTTAAAGGAGGACTACTGTATTCATACAATGCAAACAACTGGGAGTAAAGAATAAAGCTCTTTCCTTTCATTATCAAAGGAAAGAAAAACATTTTTTCCCGGTGAACACAGGACTTAGTGTTTTATCTCCCTTCAAGGGCTTGGTAAAGCAAAATCTCATCTCAACAATATCCAACCTTGGCCAAGAGAATAGCAAAAAGGGGAACAAAAACTGAAAACAAAAACTTTCCCTACATAACTTTGCTCAGTTATTAGATTAAAGATTATAAGACAATTCACTTCCAGAATTGCAAAGATTTGAAAAACAATGTACATTACATTGAATGAGAAACATCTTGAAAAGGAATTACAGTAGTATTCAATGTCAATCTACCCATTAAGAATGCTGAGTACATGCAAGTTATAAACAACTCATATATTTTTCAAATTAGAGTTCTTAAAAATACAATTTTATGGTTATGTCCCTCTAATATCTCATACTAACATTTATATTCGTACTGTGTTTTCAAATAAGTAAAATTAATATTTCAGAGCTGGAATTAATTTCCCAAATCTTACTGTAGCTATGTTTAATAGCATTTTTATAGCTCTAGACCTAAGTTTGAAAACATTTTTTCTGTGTATAGGCAATTGTGAAAATATCAACTAACATTTGTTAATGTTTAGAAGCTCAAAGATATCCTAAATAAGATTTTAAAATATTGCCCAATGCATTTCCAATGACCTCACATGAAAGGTAGAATAAAAACCTGCACTACAAAAATTAACATGGCAATTAGAAAACCGGTGTTTGAATTGCAATCATTTGAGTTAGCAATCAACTTCTCTATATACGTGAAACTAATACAGAACAGTAAATGAGAGAGGGAACATCTTTTTGGTCATCACAGGATCTATTTCATCATTAAAAAGCAATAGCACTTCCTTCAACTTATCCAAACCATAGTGAAAAAGGAGTACTTGGGTAATGTTATTGCTTTATAAAGAAGTACTTGGGTAACATTACTGCTTCATGAAGGAGTACTCGGGTAACGTCATTGCTTTATAAAGAAGTACTTGGGTAACATTACTGCTTCATGAAGGAGTGCTTGGGTAACGTCATTGCTTCATAAATAATGTGCTCAGGCAACCCTACTGCTTCATGGTTGCAGCTATAGTGAAGTAAAACCCAGGGAAGCTACAATGTGACAACAAAACAACACAAGGAGAAGGAATAATAAATATGATTCAGAACAAGTCACATATTTGTCTGGAAGATAAAGATTGGTCACCTTATCATTTAAATCCTCATACTTTAGCCCAGTTTATTAGCAAGTTCACTTTCAAAATCAAGAGAAGATGAAAATAGCTCTCACACCCAGATGTTAAATTAGATGAAATAGTAGACACCAGGAACAGAGGCACAGTTTGGGGTTAAAATGTTAGAACAATGAACTTTCAAAGGACTATTAAAATTTTTACTGGGAATCAGTAAGCTATTGCCCATCAACCAGCTGCCTTTATTTGTTAACAAAGTTGTACTGGGATCCAGCCATATCTACGTATTCACATGCCAGGAAAGGCTGCTGTTGAGTATAGAAGCAGAGTTGAGGAGTTGTGACAGACACCTAGTGACCTGCAAAGCTGGAAATATTTACTATTTGCCCTTTAAGGAAATACCAGCTTCTGTTGTTTCAAAAAAAACAAATAAGCAAACAAGCAAAAAAAGATGAGTAATTGATATACACACACTCACAAACTCATTTTTTTACACATGCGAGAAGAATATTTTTTGGTTTACAGAGAAACTGAGAGTGTAGAAGAGTGTTGGGGACAGTGTTCTTTCCCATTGCCTGTACAGAATTGTCCTGATTTCCACAGTGAACATCCACATGCCATGCAGACCCTTTAAGTTACTTCAGCTACACCTCTGCAAGGTTTTCCATCCAAAGGAAAAGATGTCATCTTATCAAAAAGACAGCTGCACTCCAATGTTTATCACAGCACAAATCACAATTGCTGAGATGTGGAATTAACACAGGTGCCCATGAGCTAAAGATAGGGTAAAGAGAATGTGCTGTGAATATACCATGGGGTACTGCGCAGTCATGGAAAGGAACAGAATAATGTCCTTTGCTGCAACTTGGATGGAACTGCAGACCATTTTCCTGAGTGAAATATCTCCAGAATGAAAAAGAAAGCACCACTTGTACTTGCATGGTGGGTGCACACAGGCACGAAGAGATGTAGAGATCCTTAGAAGCCAAGCAGCAGCAGGAGTGTGGGACAGTGTGACGGTGAACATTACCTGTTGAGTACAACAAGCACTACTCTGGGGCTGGAGACATAAAAAATCTCAACTTAAGCCTTACACAAGGTATTCACACGACAGAAGCATTTGCTTCCCCCTGATATTTTGAAATAACGGAAACAATTGGAAATCAAAATGCCTGGATGGGTGATGGTCCAATTAGACTCACAAGAGTCGGAGTTTTACTGGGTATCAATCTAAGCTCATAATTTCAAGCATACCAGTAATCACAGGAAGAGATCTGTCTAGAATGTCAGAATAGCTCCTGGTGCTCCTTTTTCTCACATTAGAACATATTTTAGCCCAAATTAGCATGTACAGTCTGTACGCGATCTATATAGACATCATACAGAAGGCAACTATTTTAATCATGAAGTGTCTCCATTTTACATTCCAAAAGTTTAGCTTTCTGTGGTATTTTCCAGTTAGTCCTGAATGTTAAAACCACAGACTTAAGTAAATACTGCTAAAAGCTTATAGAGGAATCCTCTTCCTGATAAATATCATAAAGATTTTACTTTTCTTTTCCAAAATTGTCATTGATTTATTTAAAAATATATATATTTATCATTTCTTTCTTGGTCTTACCCCCATAAAGGAGACAGGGACTTGCAGGCCTGCTGATAACCATTTATTTGCAGCAATGTAAGCCATATTTATAAAAATAAGAGTTTAATTATTGGCTATACATATCTAAATTGGGAAATAAGACAGATCCTAGTAATAAACCGAAAGTGAAGCATACTGCAGGACTTCTGAAGTGCTGGTGTAAATACAAAAAAAAAAAAAAAAAAAAAAAAAGGGAAGTTTTACACATTCATAACTTTTCTCTAGCAAACTTTAAACAGCATTTGTTTATTCAAAACAAAAATCCTCCTGGCACTCTAGAGAATAGTTTAACACAAATTGGATTTAAAACCTCTAGTAAGCAATTGAATAAAAACCAGAGGATTTCAAACAGCCCTACACCAAACATGAGAAGCTGTGATCAGTTGTGCGTGTCTAGTGTCCAATTTGAAATGAAGGATTGCTTTGGATCTTGTAGATAGAGACTCAACCATGAAAACAGCAGTTTTGCTCAATTGCCCTGAGACAATGAAGAAATCCCTTGAAAAAAATAAAAGATTAAGCCAGAGTGCTAGAAGCAAATTGTTAATTATTGTTATGGGATTTGATTGGCTCATAAATGCTTCACTTGTCATAGTAACCATATTCTTCTGAGCAAGGTGAAAATCCCATATAATAGTTTCCATTTAGTTCCCAGAGCTAGGCTGAGAAGGCAGAGCATGTTTGGGAAGGAAAACAAAGATCACTTTATGCACATTTGCTAAGATGAAGCAGAAAAAGGCGGAGGAGGAAAAGAAGAGATAAGTTTAGTACTAATTGAGCAATACTCTCTCTTTGTGAACAAAGAGAAAGAGCATTTCTAAAGAGAGTTGGAAGTGAGTCCCTCTCATGCAGGAGAAAAGGTGACAGAGACCTACAATGACTCTTCAATGGTGGTTTTTGAAGATTTTTATAAGAAAATTTAGAGCAACATTATTTATAGTATTGCATTGTGAGATTATTGTACATAGGAAGATTATTTAATATGAGCAGCTGTTTTATTTTATTACAATTATGAAATAAACAATAAAAGTATTCCTGAATATACAGTTACTGAGTTTTTGATGGTTTCTAAATATGTACTGTCATATTTAGAGGTGTAATCAAGTATGAGTCATTGTTATAGCAGAAGAGTCTAGAGACTCTACTCAAAATGTTCCAGGACATCACCTGCTCCATCGCTCACCTACTAGATAGCCTTGAGTTAATTCTTCCGCTGCTCCAAATCTCAGATTGCTCAAATTCATAGAGACGCAATAATAATTCTATGTCTAAGAAATATTCTTATTAAATGAAGCTCTTTTGAAAGTTTCTAACATACAAATATGCATACAGAATATGATAATTATTCCTAGTATTATTGCTACTTGATTTTATCATCTAAGACAATTAATTAAAAGGTGCATTCCAATTTTTAAAGGTTAAAACATGTGTCTTTCTTGATAAAGATGAAAAGAATCACAAGATAATTTGGAAATAAAAACATGGTTCCAGGTCAAGGAAATTGACCTAGAATTTTATAAAACATGTAAATATAAGAAAGCAGAAAATTAAAGATATAATTCTTTACCTGAATAGTTGAACTATGTTAAAGTCCTTTTTAAATTGTATTTTTGCTGTTCCAAGTAGTAGGATCAAAGTTCATAAAATAAATATCTCCTATAGTCTAAAACAGCTTTAATGGGAAAGTTATTTGGGCTACTTAGATGGAAGAAAGAACACAAATTTGTTTGAAGTACACACAAATGTACACGATTAAAGACAAGTGCAATACAAAAAAATAAAAATAAAAATAAGAGCTTTTATTAAAGATCCTACATAGAGATAGCATGTAGGACTTAGCTAGAAAAAAATAAGAAAAGGGATATAATTAGCAGTATCCATTTGTTAAAGTTGATGATTACTTTAAGTTCTTCCAAATTACAAACATTATAAATCAAAATGACTGAAAGATATACAGTGTTGTGAGGACATCATTCAAAGATTAAATAAAGGTAATTGTTAAAATATGATAATACTATGTGTAACTAACTTTTCTCGCTGGGTCATTTGGGATACATATTTCAATTATAAGTAGTCTATATGCCCCTCTGCCTGGAAACACGCATTGGAGCCAGAGACACTTACTACTCAGAGAGTTCTGCCTTGATTATTCTTGTCTAACAGAAGAAAGATGGTCTTAGTCAAATGCCATCTTCTCTGAAAAAAGAATCAGACCACTCAGCAATTTGGTGGGAGGTTTTCTGTTGTGCCAGAAGAATCACTGCCGCAGCTATGTCATGGCTGGCTGCAATAAAACAGAGGTGCTGTGGTCTAAGGTTTACTACAATCACTGTTTCTGTACTGACTTTTTTTGACTGAGGGAAATTGACATTTTCCCCGGAGTTATATTCAACTGGATATTGCAGAGCAAAACAGTACACAGGGCTTCCTGTGTGCCATTTTGAAATGACTGTCAGTTCAAGGTCATTAATCTGCATCCATGTCCTCTAAGTCACCCGAGGCGTCCATGTACTACATTGGAGGAATTTGTTTTGTTTTTTTTTTTTTTTTTTTTTTGAGTTTTTTTTTTTTTTTTTATTTAACTGTAACAACCTAAATTTTTGGGTGATGTGTTTGTG
>CAUYPK010058553.1:0-12588 GCA_963574355.1 Loris lydekkerianus | reverse complement strand
AAAAATTTATACTTACTCAAAAAAAAAAAAAAAAAAAAAAATATATATATATATATACATAATGATTAAGTGGGTTTTATCCCAGGGATGCAAGGTTGGTTCAGCATATGTAAATCCAAAAATGTAATTCACCACATAAATAAAATAAATAGCAAAGACCATATGATTTTCTCAACTGATGCAGAAAAGACTTTTGACAAAATTCAACTTCCTTTTCTGGAAAGAACACTTAAGAAAATAGGCATAGGTGGCACATTTCTTAAACTGATAGAGGCCATCTACTATAAACCCACAGCCAATAATACCATATTGAGTGGAGTGAATGTGAAAGCATTTCCACTTAGAACTGGAACCAGACAAGGATGCTGACTATCAGCACTATTATTCAATATTGTGCTGGAAGTCCTAGCCAATGCAATCAAGCAGGTGAAGGAGATCAAGGGTATTCAGATGGTGACAGAGGAGGTCAAACACTCACTCTTTGTGGATGATATGATCTTATACCTGGAAAACTTCAGGCACTCAACTACAAAGCTCTTAGACATACTCTAGAAATATAGTAATGTCTCAGGATACAAAATCAATATCCATGAATCAGTGGCCTTCATATATTCCAGTAAAAGTCAAGCTGAGAATCAAATCAAAGACACAATACCTTTAACAGTAGCTCCAAAGAAGATGAAATATCTAGGAATATATCTAACAAAGAATGTAAAGGATCTCTATAAAGAGAACTATGAAATCCTAAGAAAAGAAATAGCAGAAGACGTTAACAAATGGAAGAACATACCATGCTCATGGCTGGGAAGAATTAACATTGTTAAAATGTTCATACTACCCAAAGCAATCTATAGATTTAATGCACACCCTGTCAAAGCACCAACATCATGCTTTGAAAAACTTGAAAAAATAATAGCTTGTTTCGTATGGAACCAGAAAAACAAACAAACAAACAAACAAACAAACAAACGTAAATAGCCAATACAATTTTAAGAAATAAAAACAAATCTGGAGGCATCATGTGACCAGACTTCAGATTATACTACAAGTCAATAGTGATCAAAACATCATGATACTGGCATACACACAAAAAGGAGATATTGATCTATGGAATAGAATAGAGTATCTAGACATGAACCCAGCCACATATTACCATCTGATCTTCGATAAAACAAACAAAAAAAATCACCGGAGAAATGATCCCTATTTAAAAAATGATGCTGAGAAAAATGGTTAGCCACATGTAGAAGACTGAAATTGGACCTGCACCTCTCACTAGTGACAAAAATTAACTGTTGCTGGATAAAAGATTTAAATTTAATACATAAAACAATTAAAATTCTAGAAGAAAGTGTGGGGACAACTCTTGATAAAATTGGCCTGGAAAAAGATTTTATGAAGAAGACCCTTTTGGTAGTCACAGCAATACCAAAAGTAAATAAATGGGACATGATCAAGCTAAAAAGTTTTTGCACAGCTAAGTGTAACAACTAAAGCAAACGTTTTGTCTTTCTCTTAAACTTGTATTCTTTTCTCCCTTATCACTTACATTTAGATGACTGTAGAATTATTTACTATTAAACAGATTGATACTTTAGTGAGATGATTATTTCTCATTGTATAATGTATGAAATAGCTTCAAACTGTGATATAAAAAGCATAACATGATGTAAAACATTTTGTGTTTCATTTCACATATAAATTTCTCAATCACTTAACCTGCTTAGTATTTATGGATCTTATGTTATCAATGATTGTTATTTTAGCCTATTTTTTAAATTTTATTTATGTTTTGAAGAGATAGTACATGATCATGGTACAAGATTCAAAAAAAAAAAAAAAATACAAAATGTCTATACATTCAACGGGGTACTACTCCATAATTAAAAAACAGTGAACTACTGATACATGGTACAACATGGTTGACCTGGAAAGCACTGTGCTAATTTAAGGAAGGCAATCACAAAAGACCACATAGTGTATGGTTCCACTTAAATTAAATGTTTAGAATAGACAAACCTATAGAGACAGAAATTAAAATAGTGGTTTCCAGATGGCACTGTGGTTCAGTGGGCGGGGCACCGGCCCCATATACCGAGGGTGGCGGGTTCAAACCCGCCCTGGACAAACTGCAACAAAAAAAATAGCCAGGCGTTGTGGCGGGTGCCTATAGTCCCAGCTACTTGGGAGGCTGAGGCAAGAGAATCGCCTAAGCCCAGGAGTTGGAGGTTGCTGTGAGCAGTGCGATGCCATGGTACTCTACTGAGTGTGACAAAGTGAGACTCTGTCTCTACCAAAAAAAAAAAGTGGTTTCCTCTGGCTGATATAGGCAGTACTAGTGGGCTGTAGTACTGCGATGGTACAGAGGGTGATAGTAGTAGTAGTGATTCAGGAAAAGAAAAAAAAAAACAGCATGACTGCTAATGGCTAGGAGCTTTCTTTTGAGGCGATGAGATGCTCTAAAATTATATGATAGAGGTAGTTGCATAACTCCATGAATCTATTAAAACATTAACTTGTACACTTTAAATGGATGAATGATACAGTGTGTGAATTATATCTCAATAAAGCTAGTTAAAAATCATATATGTAATCAAGATTTTGACAAGCAACATCTGGGAAATAATCAACTGTAATTTCAGTTTTGCTTCCAAACATTCCTTTAGATTTATATAGTGAGGGTAATCTCTTCCCTGATTGCATGTGATTAATAGAGACACTTCTGGTCACTGTAACTAATAAGTATTAATTCAGTACTGGAATGTCTAGTCCGAGGTAGCATCTTTGATTTAGTGTTAAATTGTGTCTCCTCCCCCAGCTTAGGCTGCTGCAGTCAGGAATATTACAGCAAAAAACACAGACATATCAAGCATCTGGCCCATTTTTATTCTGTATGAAAACTTATTACTCTTTCCTTCTCTTCTAAAGATTTAGGCTTCACCACCAGTTTCTCACTGCTGAGGTTCTTGGACTCTTGTAGGTGGCCAATGGATAGAACCCAAGTCAACGATGGCTCTATTTTCAGTGTGTTCTGTGCTTAGGGTGGCCATATAATTTATCATCTAAACTGAAACACTTTTGTGAAAGGGGGATACTAATGGTAGTTACAATGGGACAACAGGCAGAAAATAGGACTGTTCTGGACAAACAGGTATTAGAGACAACCACTGCATAGGAAACACACATCCTTTGCCTCAAAGTTTTGGAACACAGCCTCATTTATTCTGTTGTGGTAACTGCTTTGCTTTCATTGGGTATGAGATGAGCCACATTCCTCTATGTCACCCAACTGCAAAGAATATATTCAATAGATTTCAATGAGGTCCCATAGAAGACTCCTTCACTTGACTGGAGATAATGGATGAGAGCCCTCAATTCTTCCTCAAGGAGACACACAACAGCTCTTTCCTAAGTAATATAGGTACAAAATTTTATCTCTGCACTTTCCTGAACCATTTAAAATCTGGAAGTCAGTAAAGAGTTCAAAAGGGAGGAACAGATGCTTACACATTTCCTTTAAAAATCTCTATTTAGTGATTTGTAACACTAGTATTTCTCATCTGTTGTAATGTGGTGCCTAGTTCCAAATTCAATTTTCACATCTTATTTCATATATATTCTTTTTTTGTCCACACAAATGTGAGAGTTATTTTTGAAATATAATGTCAAAAGGAATGATGTGTCTTAGTGGTTAAGTGTGACACAGGCTTTGAAATCAGAAAAACAAGATTATTAGAGTTACAACTTTAGGAAAGTGACTTGACTTCTTGAAGGTTTAACTTCCTCTCCAGGAAAATGAGGACAATAATAGTACTTATGTTAGGGGGCTGTTATCATAATCATAAAAAATCACACATGTAAATAAATTAGCACAGTATATTCCTTCTGATTTCATGTATAATATGTTAACTATTATTATTACCATGATTGTTACTTTTCATATTTATATTAAATCATTAATAGAATAAGAAAAATGAGAAAAATAAACCAAGTAGTATGAAATGTGACAGATTACATACTAGTCTAAGGTCTTTTGAAATAGAAGATGACATGGAGAATTCCTAAAAGCACTAAATCACAAAAATATTCACATAGATTTAAAGGGTAAGACTTGCTTATAGTAGGTACTCAACTAATATTGAATTAATTAAATTAAACAACTCTTTAACCTTTAGGTAGCTACGAAGTATACCCAACCATTATAGAATGTTATACTGTACTACTTTCTTTTCTTATATCAGATTAATATGAGGGTACAATTAGGTTACATTGTTTGCATTTGTTAGGTAAAGTCAAAGTTCTAGTTGAGCCTTTCATCCATCCCAAAAGTGTGCCATGTACCTTTACATTATGTCTTTTAGGTGAGAGCATACCAATCCTCCTTTCCTACTCCCCCGTCCCCCTTTCGAATTTAATTGTGTTTTTCTTTTGTGTAGGCCTGTAGTTGCTCATCTCCTGCTTTCATATTAGTATTGAGTACGTTGGATACTCACTTTTCTATTCTTGTGATACTTTACTAATATTCTTTAACTCCATCCAGGTTAATACAAAAGATATAAAGTTTCCATCTTTTTATGGTTGCTTAGTATTCCATAGTATACATATACCACAGTTTATTAATCCATTCATGGGTTGATGGGCACTTGGATTGATTCCACATCTTGTTGATTGTGAATTGAGCTACAATAAACATTCTAGTACAAATGTCCTTATGGTAATTTTTCTTCCTCTGCGTGGATACTTAATAATGTGATTGTGATATCTGATCTTCAATAAATCAAACAAAATCATACAATGGAGAAAAGAATCCTTAGTCGAACATATACTGGGAGAACTGAATAACCACATGTAAAAAATTGAAACGACCTACACCTCTCACTACTTACAAAAATTGACTCATGATGGATAAAAGGCATGAAAAGACATTTAAGACATGAAAAAATAAAAATCCTAGAAGAAAGCAAGGGAAAAATTCTTGCTATTGGTCTGGGGAAAGATTTATGAAGAAGATTCTATTTGCATTTGTAACAACAAAAATAGATAATTAGTACTTAACTAAACTAAAAAAACTTCTGCATAGCTAAGTATTAGCAAACAACCACCTTCAGAAGGGGAAAAGATATTCGCATATTACGAATCTGACAAAGGGCTGATAACCAGAATCTACAGATAACTCAAATTATTCAACAAAAAAGACAGCAAACAATTCCATTTACCAATGGGCAAGAGACATGAACAGAAACTTTTCCCAAGAAGACAAAGCACACATCACAAAGTCCCAAAGCTGGAGATGCTGGCGAGGGTATGGAGAGAAGGGAACGCTTTTACACTGTTGGTGGGACTGTAAACTAATAGAGCCTCTTTGGAAAGTAGTATGGAGAATCCTCAAAGAGGTAAAAGTAAACCTGCCATTTTTGCTACTAGTTTTTTGAGGCTATTGTATCGAATCACCACAAATCGTATGGATTACAACAATAGAAATTTTATTCTGTTACATATCTGGAATCCAGAAGTTTGAAATGTTAGAACAACAACTTATCAGAGGAAATAAGTCAATCATAATGTTTGATTATGCATTCTAAACTGATGGACTTAGCCTGAGGGGTTTGACTCTTTGCCCCTCTTACAGAACAAAGGACAAAGAACTTTGTGACAGCTATTTTTCAACTTCATCCTTTGCCTTTATTGCTAATTATATTTAAATTATAAATGTTGAGTTTGTTAGAAAAATGTCAATGTTAATTTAACTTTTAATTTAACTTTTCAAAAATACCAGTTAACAAAAAGGATATATGGTTATTTAAGAGTCTTTGATTCCATTGTATTTAAAGGCACATACATATGTGAAAATAATTACATGACAGCTGCAGACATTTTGCCTGTTCATGAAAATGTATCTGAAACATAGCTGTAATTTATTAATACACTTGACCTCCATAACCAATCACTAATATTCATGTGTATGTATATATATATGTGTGTGTGTATGCATAATCATTCTGCTTTTTGGTCTTATCTGTGAATAACTTTGTCTCCTTTTGTTTTTAAAGATGCACATAAGAATATAAATAGTTGAAAATGTAAAATGCCAACTGTTGTAGGTACAAAAAAGTGTAATACTTTTTCCTTACCCATCACAAGGGTAATGACCAATACTTCTATAACAAAAGATAGATTAATAAGAGAAGAGCACAACAAATTTATTTCATCAAAGTTTTATTAACATGGGAGTCTTCAAAAAGGAACACCCAAAGACTGAGAGAAAACTGTTATGCTTAGGTTTAATGAAAAATGGACAGCCATGTAGAAATGTAATTGGATAAAATTTTTTTGGATTAGATAAAATGGTGTGATCTAATGGTAGTAGTCTGAAGGGGAAACCCAGCAAGCCCTGTTTGTTCAGATTCTTCTTGGTCTTTCTTCTTGGCCTTCCTTCATCTGAGTATAGGACAAGATACCTGTCACATGAGAGTTTTCAGGGGAGAAGAGAGAATGTCACAGAGTGACATGACTACCTTTTATGGCTCCCTTTGTGGGAGAGTTCTAGTTTTCAGAACCTGCCTAGGGATAGTATTGGAGAGAAATTCTGGTTTCTATGACATATTTTTGGAGAAAAAGAAGAGCTGGAGACAGAAAGGTGGGAGGAGGTCAAATAGGCCTTACTTCTGAGGCCTTCCAATCTGCTTCAGTTCAAAGTACTCAGTGTACAATGGTGTCATACTTTGAGGTATTGTGTTTTGAGCCCCCACACTGCAAACATGAACTTTTACTATAAAATACCTTTGAAAATTTTACTGCATTGCCTTAAAAGATAACTGAGAAAATTTGCTTATTTAAAAAAATGCACATATAAATAAATACATATATTTCAGTGTTTCTATCAAAATATAGACTAGTATATATAGGTTTTTAAAGTTAAAATAGCAATTAAAAAAACAAAAAATCAAATTGAACACTACCCTGTCAACTTAAATTTTAAGCTATGGCTATTTTATACTAAAGCATTATCAAAGAGATAAAAGAGCATATATTTACAACATTACTTTTTTATTTAAAAAGAAAAAAAAATTAGTATTTTCAAATTTAAATCAAAATCAATAGGGTAAGGAAATATAACAGTGACTAAAAGAAATGACCCTTGAATTCATGCTCATTGTGTTTGTGACATTGGGAGGAAGTACCTGACTTCCATTCACGTCAATGTTTTCATTTGAAAAATGGGAGTCATGATAATGACATATGAATCATAGGATGTTTTTCTGTATTAAAGAAATTACATCCTTATCTTGTGTAAGATATCACAAACAAATGGATTAAAACAGTGCCTAATACATAGACAATAATTAACAAATGTTTATTATATCTATACTATATTAAAATTAGGGGGTTTTTTTGTTGTTGTTTTTTTGATATGTTTCTTTCTCTGGACTGAGCATTTTAAGACAGAGAGACCGTATCTTAATAAGTCTTCTTTCTTTCATTTTGGCTTTAGGAATTGGCACAATTTCCATTCTTAAGTTCTTAAATAAATGAGTCCCTAGTTGTATGAATAAATTGTTGGCAGAGTACATAAAGTACATGAGAGGCATATGAATTTAATTTATTTAGGAAATTTGTACTTTTAGTATTATATGGGAAATAGAATGCACACATGCACACATGTACATATACTGCTTAGCCAAATGCATTTGAACATAGACTGTTCTATTTATAATAAATCTAAAAGTGTTAAAAAGGGGTTTTGATTCTTTACATTTCTAAGAGAATTCTGTAGATGTTATTAAAACTTTGTTTACCTAAAATGTTAAATATTTTCTTTTAATTTTAGGCAATTGGTTAAAGAAAAAGCTTGTACTGTTAAAAATATTGCTTTTTTACACACATTTTCTGCATTAAAATGCTCTGAGATAGTTTCATGTCTTAAGTTTAAGTCCTTTAACCAGTGAGAGTCAATTTTTTTTTTTTTTAGAGGAGAAAGGTGTGGGTCCAGTTTTAGTCTTCTATAAGTCACCAGCCAATTCATCTAGCACCATTTGTCAAATAGGAAATCTTTTACCTAATTTATATTTTTGATAGGCTTATCAACGATCAAATTAACAATAAGTGTCTGGGTTCATGTCTTGGTTTTCTTGCTGGTGGGAATGCAAGCTAGTACGTTCCTTTTGAAAAGAAGTTTGAAGAACACTCAGGTATCTAAATGTTGACCTGCCATTCAATCTTGTAATTCATCTACTAGCTGTATATCCAAAAGACCAAACATCACTTGGCAACAAAGATATTTGCATCATATTGTTCATTGCAGCTCAATTCATCATTGCCAAGTCTTGGAAGAAGCCCAAGTACCTATCGACCCATGAATGGATTAATAAATTATGGTATATGTATACCATGGAATACTATGCAGTATTAAAAAAAGATGGAGAGTTTACCTCTTTTATGTTTTCATGGATGGAGCTGGAAAATATTCTTCTTAGTAAAGTACCTCAGGGATGGAAATAAAAATATCCAATGTATTCAGTACTACTATAAAATCAATTTATAATCACTCACACTTTTATATGAGAGATGAATTACAACTATAGCCCAGGATGAAAGAGGGAAGGGTAGGGGGATGGGAAGGGAGGGGGGTGGTTCAATAGAGGGAGGGTTAATGGTGGGACTACACCTATGGAGCATATTGCAAGGGTACAAGTTAAGTCTATCAAGTATTGAACACAAATGTCTTAACACTGTGATTAAGTAAATGAGGTGAAGGCTATGTTAATAAGTAGGATGTAAGCATCCAATTTGTACAAGAAATCAACACACTGAATCCCACAAAGGCATAAATGTGTTCATAATCTATGTATATATGACTTAATTAAAAAACATGCTCTGAGAGATCACTAACAGAGATCTAACTGAAAATAGCTCAAAGAAATATACTGACTCAGTAACAGAGCATTCTGGCAGTAGGATTGTCACTGCCCTTGGGTAGAGTTGAATCCACAAGCTCATAATATCAGTATTTAGTCTGTTTCTGTCTTTCCTCATCCTCATCCTCATCCTGTCTCTGTTTCTGTCTATCTCTTAACTGTTCTTCTCCCACTGGTCCTGTGGTGACTTCATTCTTCAATAAGTCGCATCCTTCTGGTGAGGAAAATGGCCCCTGGGAGCCTTAGACTTCCATGATCCTGGGTCCCACCCATTTCAGAAAGCTCCAGGTTTTAGTTGGGTTTTACTTTTGATCACAGGCCCAGGTCTGAATCAACCCTGGGGCCCATGGAGATATAGTAAGTACTCTGACGAGCCAGTCTTGGGCCATTTGCCCACCACTAAAACAAGGGTTAGGGCCAGCTCACCTGAAGCACATGTACTGAAAACTGTGATCTCTTTTCCCAGGCATATATGGTATAAATGTGGGTGCATGCATGTGCAAGCACTCACATAGTAAAATACTGTATCTCTCTATGTTAATGACCCTGTGAGAAGAACTGGATAAGGGAGACAACGGGGCATACTGAAAAAGTATGGAAAGCAGATCATTTTGATTCTTTTATATTTTGATTATGTGCTCTCAACCAAGTTACATCACTTTGCTGAGCATCGATTCCCTCACTGTAAACTTAGGATAATATACAAGATTGTGGTGAAGATTAAGTGATACATTACATAATGAGGAACCTAACCTAATACTTAGAACATGCTAGACATTCCATATATTTGGCATATTATATAGATAATAGCTTATCCTTCATAAAACTACCGTATACACTCGAGTATAAGCCGAGTTTTTTTGGCACAAAATTTGTGCCGAGTTCGGGTTTTTTGGCACAAATTTTGTGCCGAAAATACTCGGCTTATACTCGAGTATATACGGTACTTCAGGATTCAGAAAAAGGAATTCAAAAGCGAAGAAAAAGTTATGAAATTTTGAGAAATACCATCGGTTCCCTTTATTAAAAATCAACTTTTTATATTAGAACTGAATTAGCATGTATCAGCACTTAGTTTATTTTTATAGTAAAAGCCTACTTTTATTTGGGATAGCATTGACCAACTTAAAAGAAAATTGCATTCCCCTTCCCTTCTTGCTCCTAGATTTGGTCATGTGACACTGGTCTGGCCAAAGATGGCTATGAATCCTCGAATAGTGCTTCCTAAGGCAGTTTCCTTACAGGGAGCTGGTTCAGCTAGCGAGCACCCTTTTTTGCCCTTTCCCCTTTCACTTATTCCATCCTTAAGTACAGTAATTATGGTGAGAGCTCTAGATCTAAGCAACATAGTAACATTATAATACAAGGACGATAAAGTAGAAAGCCGAAAGGAGCTGCTCAGAAGATCCAGTGCAGCTGCCACATCAGCCATTGAATCTGTACTTTCTTTCATATAAAATAGAAATGAACATCTAACGTTCTTAAAAATAGTAATATTGCATAGTAATACATATTTTACTATACATTAGAAATCCAGTCAAAGATAGAGATGTTTTCTGGCCAATGGGTTTATTATATTCTGAATTAAACCTAGGTAAGGGAATATTCAGGGCCACGCATGGAGGCTTATCCCTGTTATCCTAGCACTTTGGGAAGTCAAAAGTGGGAGGATCACTTGAGGCCAGGAATTTGAAACCAGCCTAGGCAATAGCAGGACTCCAGCTCTACAAAAAAATAGTAATAGAAAACTAGCCAGGTAGCACATGCCTATAGTCCTAGCTAAAAACCAAACCGAATAACAACAACAACAAAAAAAAAACATAAAATACTCAAGTGTCCACTGATTATTGCCATTAGCATCCTTAGCTTACAACCACTCCTGTATTCCTAGCATGATAGAATGTAAAAGCCTAGAAAATTATGTCAGAAATTGGAGGTTGCAGCCCTTTTGGAGTAATTCATTATTAATATACCAGTATAGACTTCATCTTAACATATGTGGCCATCCACTTCCAGAAAATAAATGCACTATGTCCAAGGCACCCTTGCAACCCTCACTCAGAGGTGGGGCTGTTCATGTTGCTTGCTGATATCTACTTATGAGAGAATGAAATGTGATAATGTGGAATATATAATCTGTTGATTATTTTATTAAAATTATATGACAGATGGATACAGAGATAGATAGCTACCTAGAACACTTATTTAGTATATAAAAAGGATAGTTTTTATAGAACACAAAATAGGTTATGTACTTGAGTAAAATTGAGGGAACAATTCAATGTTGGAGATGCTAATAGTTGAGAGTAATGATGATTAAACTTGAAGATGAAGATGAAAAAGATTGATTTTGAAGGGCAATGACAAGCCAATGAGAGTTTTCAAAAGTAGAGTATAAGAAGGGGAAAAAGTTATTTTAATACAAGGAACTCTTTCAATTATGTGAAGAAGATAGACTAATGAGGGAACTGGAGCATGGAATATGCTGATATGTGAATGAAAATACTGAGCATGTTGAGAACAATTTCAAAAAGTGAAAATAAGCTTAAAAGAAAAATGTGTACTGATATCCCACAGTTGCTCCAATATTTCTGTTTTTATGATGGCTTTAGGATAAACTGAGGCAGAAAACTAATCATAGCTTAAACTTGGGAGCCAGAGTAAGTCATTCTTTCAAATATACTTATTAAGAACTTACTATGCTCCTGAACTCTGCTAAGCATAAATTGAATAGTGAATTAAAAATAAGGCTTTTGCTCCCATTAATATTGGATTCCTGTTTGGGAAGGAGAGTAAATAGATAACAAGTAAATATCTGAAAGAGACTAGTAATAGTGTCATATTTTTTTCCAATTTAATTAATAAGTCCACATAGCAATAAGAACACAGGATAAAATGAAGCCAGATATAATTGGAAGAGAGATGTCAAGAATGGAACTTTTTTCCTGGATGAACCATTGAACAGGTGCATTTGCATCTGGTCCTTACTGATGCATTTGGGCAGCTTTGCCTTCACCATCCTCTGTCACAACAAAGGGTGGACGTAGTAGAGGACAATGTAGAACAGGGTGGACATACATAACAATGTAAAGCCTAACTTGGTTGATTTTCTAGTTATTTGTCAGTTTTTAAATTGTAAACATGACTTCTTGTAGGCTGGTATCAACTGAATTGTCTAATTATGCTAGTATGCAGCTTAAAATAATGATGGTAGTAATATGTTTCTCTTTAAGTAAACATTGTTAAAGAGACACAAACCAAGTGGAATATGCCATGGCAAAGAAGCAGTATAATTAGGGCACCATCGTGGGGTCACAGGTCTTACTGTTAATGAAGAATGAAGCCTTTTTGTTTCTGGAATGAATTTCAGATAGATGAAGACTAAAAAAGCTCTCGTGGATAGATCAGCCCTCATTACTTCTGGGGGTCTCCTTCAGTGCCTAGTAGAGATGACAAATTCTAAACTTTCTGCAAAATGTATTAGTTACTTGGATAATCAAAACAATATACTTTTTGATTTGCCCCCTCCCTGGGTTTAGTATTTAAAATGAAAGAGCTTTAATTATTTTCCTGACTTAGAAAAAAAAAAAAAAAAAAAAAAAAAAAACAAATTGATGAAAAAATCTGGAAAATAAATAGCCAAGTTATAAATAATGATTTTTATCCCATGGTT
>CAUYPK010058552.1:0-12939 GCA_963574355.1 Loris lydekkerianus | reverse complement strand
CCTTGTTTTTATTACTAAGAATTGCCTTAGCTATACAGAATTTTTTTCTGGTTCTATATAAAATGAAGAACCATTTTTTCCTAATCTTTAAAGTATGATGTTAGTATTTTATTATTTATTTATTTATTTTTTATTATTGGGGATTCATCGAGGGTACACAGAACCAGGTTATATTGATTGCATTTGTTAGATAAGGACCCTCTTATAATTGTGTCCCACCCCCGAAAGGTGTACCACACCCCGTGTCCACGTACCCCCTCCCTCCTTTCCTTTCTCGCCTCTCCCCATCCACCACCCCCACCATACTAGGACCTTAATTGTCCTCATATCAGAATTGAGTATATAGGATTCTTGTTTCTCCATTCTTGTGATGCTTTACTAAGAATAATGTATTCCATATCCATTCAGGTTAATACAAAGGATGTAGTCTCCATCTTTTTTAGTGGCTGAATAGTATCCCATGGTGTACACATACCACAGCTTATTAATTCATTCCAGGCTTGGTGAGCATTTAGGCTGTTTCCACATTTTGGCGATTGTAAATTGAGCTGCAATAAACAGTCTAGTGCAAGCGTACTTGTGGTAAAAGGATTTTTTTCCTTCTGGGTAGATGCCCAGTAATGGGATTGCAGAATCAAATGGGAGGTCTAGCTTGAGTTCTTTGAGGGTTTTCCATACTGCCTTCCAAAAAGGTTGTATTAGTTTGCAGTCCCACGAGCAGTGTAAAAGTGTTCCCTTCTCTCCAAATCCATGCCAGCATCTACAGTTTTGAGACTGTGATGAAGGTCATTCTCACTTGGGTTAGATGATATCTCAGGGTAGTTTGGATTTGCATTTCTCTAATGATTAGGGATGATGAGCATTTTTTCAAATGTTTCTTAGCCATTTGCCTGTCTTCTTTAGAGAAGGTTCTATTCATCTCCCCTGCCCAGTGATCTAAAGGATTGTTGGCTGTTATTAGGTTTATTAATTTGAGTTCTCTGTAGATCCTAGTTATCAAGCTTTTGTCTGAATCAAAATATGAAAATATCCTTTCCCAATGTGTAGGTTGTCTTTTTGCTTTGGTTGTTGTCTTCTTAGCTGTACAGAAGCTTTTTAGTTTAATTAAGTCCCATTTGTTTACTTTTGTTGTTGTTGCGATTGCTGTGGAAGTCTTCCTCATAAAGTCCTTCCCCAGGCCAATAGCTACCAGTGTTTTCCCCACACTTTCTTTGAGGATTTTAAGTATCTCTTGCCTTAGATTAAGGTCTTTTATGCATCTTGAATCAATTTTTGTGAGTGGAGAAAGGTGTGGGTCCAGTTTCAGTCTTTTACAAGTGAATTTCAAGTTCTATCAGCCCCATTTATCAAATGGGGATTCTTTCCCCCAGTGTATGTTCTTGTTTGAGCTGTTTCCATGTCTTGACTATTATGAATTGGGCTACAATAAACATTATGGTGCAAATGTCTTTATTGTAAAATGATTTTTGATCATCTGGGTATATACCTAGTAGAGGAATTGCAGGATCGAACTGTAGGTCTACTTTTAGTTCTTTGAGTGTTCTCCAAACTTCTTTCCAAAAAGGTTGTATTAGCTTGCATTCCCACGAGCAGTGTAGAAGTGTTCCCTTCTCTCTGCATCCACGCCAACATCTGTAGTTTTGGGATTTTGTGATGTGGGCTAATCTTACTGGAGTTAGATGATATCTCAAAGTAGTTTTGATTTGCATTTCTCTGATGATTAAGGATGATGATCATTTTTTCATGTGTTTGTAGGCCATGCACCTATCTTCATCAGAGAAGTTTCTGTTTAATTCTTTTCCCCACATATAAATGGGGTTATTTATTCCTTTCTTATTGATTAGTTTGGGTTTTCTGTAGGTTCTAGTTATCAGACCTTTGTCAGAAGCATAACATGCAAAAATCTTCTATTCTGAAGGTTGTCTGTTTGTTTTGCTTACTGTGCTCTTGGCTGTGCAAAAGCTTTTTAGTTTGATCAGATCCCAGTAATGTATTTTTGGTGTTATTTCAATTGCCCAGGGGGTCCTCCTCATAAAATATTCTCCCAGGCCAATTTCTTCAAGTATTTTCCCTGCACTCTCTCTAAGAATTTTTATAGTTTTATGTCTTAAGTTTAAATCTTTGATCCAGTGAGAATCAATTTTTGTTAATGGTGAAAGGTGGGCATCCAGTTTCAATCTTCTACAGATCACTAGCCAGTTCACCCAGCACCATTTGTTTCCCCCACTGAATATTTTTGATAGACTTGTCAAAGATCAAGTGGCAATAAGTAGCTGGGTTCATCTCTTGGTTCTCTATTCTGTTCCATAAATCTACTGCTCTGTTTTTATGCCAGTACCATGCTGTTTTGATCACTATAGATTTATAGTATAGCCTGAAGTCTGGTAATGTGATACCTCCTGATTTTTTCTTATTTCTGAGTAATTTATTTGCTATTCAAGGGTTTTTTCTGATTCCATATAAAACAAAGTACTGTTTTTTCAAGTTCTTTGAAGTGTAACAATGGTGTTTTAATAGGGATTGCAATAAATATGTAGATTTCTTTGGGTAGTATGGACATCTTAACAATATTGATTCTTCCCAGCCATGAGCATGGTATGTTTTCCCATTTATTAGCATCTTCAGCTATTTCTTTTCTTAGAGTTTCATAGTTCTCCTTATAGAGATATTTCACATCCTTTGTTAGGTAAATGCCCATATATTTCATATTCTTTGGCACTATTGTAAAAGGAATAGAGTCCTTGATTATTTTTTCAGCTTGACTATTGATGGCATATATAAAAGGTACTGACTTTTAAGTATTGATTTTGTATCCTTGGAGGCTGCTGTATTCCTTGATCACTTCTAAGAGTTTTGAAGTTGAATCCCTGGGACTTTCCAGTTATAGGATCATATCATCAGTGAAGAGTGAGAGTTTGATCTCCTTTGACCCTATTTTGATAGCCTTGGTCACCTTCTTTTGCCTGATTGCAATGGCTAATACTTCATTACTATGTTGAATAGCAGTGGAGACAGTGGGCATCCTTTCCTTGTTCCTGATCTGAGTGGAAATGTTTTCAATTTTGCACCATTCAATATGATATTAGCTGTGGGTTTGCTGTAGATGGCCTCTATTAGTTTAAGAAATGTCCCTTCTATGACTGTTTTCTTAACAATTCTGATCATGAAAGGATGCTGGATATTATCAAAAGCTTTTTCTGCATCAATTGAGATAATCATATGGTCTTTGTTTTTATTTTATTCATTTGATGTATTATATTTATAGATTTACATATGTTGAACCAACCCTGTAACCCTAGAATAAAACCAACTTGATCATGGTGTGTAATTTTTTTGATGTTTTGTTGAATTCTGTTTGCTAAGATCTTATTGGGTATTTTTGCATTGATATTCATTAATGATATTGGTTTGTAATTTTATTTCTTTGTTGGATCCTTTCCTGGTTTGGAGATCAAGGTGATATTTGCTTCATAGAGTATGTTGGGAAGTATTCCTTCTTTTTCTATGCTTTGGAAAACTTTGTATTATATAGGTACTAGTTCCTCTTGAAAGATTGGATAGAATTCAGACATGACGCCATCTGGTCCTGGACTTTTCTTTTTAGGGAGATTTCATATTGTTGATGCTATTTCAGTGGTTGATATAGGTCTATTCAAGATTTCTAATTCTTTCTGGTTGAGTCTAGGATGGTGGTGTGTTTCCAGGTATTGATCCATTTCCTTCAGATTTTCATATTTCTAGGAATAGAGATTTTTATAGTAATCATTGAGGATTTTTTGAATTTCTGAAGTGTCTGTTGTTATTTCTCCTTTATTGTTTCTGATAGATGATATTAGAGATTTTACTTTTCTATTTCTGGTTAGGTTGGCTAAAGGTTTATCCATTTTGTTAATCTTTTCAAAAAACCAACTTTTTGTTTTGTTGATCTTCTGAATGATTCTTTTGTTTGCGATTTCATTTAATTATGCCCTAATTTTGGTTATTTCTTTCCTTCTACTGGGTTTGGGGTTGCATTGTTCTTCCTTTTCCAGTTGCTTGAGATGATTCATTAAGTTGTTGACTTCCTCTCTTTCTGTTTTCTTGATGAAGGCATCCAGTGCTATAATTTCCCTCTTAGGACTGCCTTTGCAGTATCCCACAGGTTTTAATAATTTGTGTCTTCATTATCATTATGTTCCAAAAATGTGGTGATTTTCTTCTTCTTCATTTTTTAATTTTAATTTAATTTTATTATTATTATTATTATTATTATTATTATTATTGCAGTTTTTGGCCAGGGCTGGGTTTGAACCTACCACCTCCGGAATATGGGGCCAATGCCCTACTCCTTTGAGCCACAGGCACCACCCATGATTTTCTTCGTAATCTCATCTTTGACCCAGCTATTATTCAGCCTAAGATTATTTAGCTTCCATGACTTTGCTTGAGTATGAAGATTCCCACTGCTGTTGAGTTCAACTTTTATTCCATGGTGATCTGAAAAGATACAAGAAATAATTTCTATACTTTTAAATTTGCTGAGGTTAGACTTGTGTCCTAGGATATGATCTATTTTGGAGGACAACCCATGAGCTGATGAGAAGAATGTATATTCAGTTTTATTAGGGTGAAATGTTCTATAGAGGTCTGTAAGGTCCATTTGTTCTAGGGTCAGGTTTAAGTCTAATATATTTTTTTGTTTTTTTGTTTGTTTAGTTTCTTCTTGGAGGATCTATCCAAAACCATCAAAGGGGAGTTAAAATCTCTAGATATTATAGTGCAAGAAGATATCAAGTTGTTTATGCCCATTAGGGTCTGCTTTATGAATTAAGGAACATTCTGGTAGGGTGCATAAATGTAAATTATCAAAATTTCTTCATGTTAGGTGTTTCCCTTGACAAATATGTAGTGACCTTCCTTATCTTTCTTTATCTTTGTTGGTTTAAAGCCAATTGTATCTGCTACTAAGATTGCAACCCCTGCTTTTTTTTTTTTGTTTCCATTTGCCTGTATTATACAAGTCCATCCCTCACCCTGAGTCTTCACCCTGAGTCTATTTTTATCCTTTAAGGTAAGGTGAGATTCTTGTATACAGAAGATACCCGGTCTGAGTTTATGTATCCAGTCAGCCAGCCTGTGCCTCTTCAGAGGACAATTTAAACCATTCACGTTAATTGAGAGAATTGATACGCCTGGTTGTGTTTTGGGTGTCATAATTTTTGGATATCCAGTGGACATTTTTAATCCTTTCACCACTGTGGAAGTTGGATTTTGTTAAAAATTTTCTGGGTGAGTTTACTTTGGGGGTAGACCATTGTGCTGGTCATTGTGGAGGATGGGTCTGAGAATATCCTGGAGAGCTGGTTTAGTTATGGCAAATTTCTTCAACATGTCTATGTCATTAAAGTATTTGATTTCTCCATCACAAATGAAACCCAGTATAACTGGATAGAGGATCCTGGGCTGGAAGTTGTTTTGTTTTAGGAGATTGGAGGTCGATGACTATCTTCTTCTGGCTTGAAACATTTCAGCTGAGATATCTGCAGTCATTCTGATATTTCTCCCTTTGTAGGTGATGCTTTTCTTATGTCTGGCTGCTTGCAGAATTTTCTCCTTTGACTTAACTTTGGCAAAGTTAATCACAATGTGTCTAGGAGATGCTTTATTTGGATTGAGTCTTGCTGGGGTTCTGAAACAGTTATCTGAAGTTCTGTATTTCTTGCAATGCTTGGGAAATTCTCCTACAAAATCTCTTGCAGTAGAGCATCTGTACCTTTAGGACCATCTTCTTCTCCTTCAGGAATTTCTCTAAGACAGCGGTTCTCAACCTGTGGGTTGTGACCACTTTGGGGGTTGAACGACCCTTTCACAGGGGTTGCCTAAAACCATCACATACGCACCATACAAATACACATGTATAAAAATAATTTTGTGGTTGGGGGTCACCAAAACAAGAGGAACTGTATTAAAGGGTCCTGGAATTAGGAAGGTTGAGAAATGAAAATCAAAACCACATTGACATATCATCTAACGCTAGTAAAATTAGCCCACATCGCAAAATCCCAAACCTACAGATATTAGCATGGATGCAGAGAATAGAACACTTGTACACTGCTGGTGGGACTGCAAGCTAATATGGCCTTTTTGTAAAGAAGTTTGGAGACTATTCAAAGAACTAAAAGTAGACCTACGGTTAGATCCTGCAATTCCTCTACTAGGTATATACCCAGATGATCAAAAATCATTTTACAGCAAAGACATTTGCACCAGAGTGTTTATTGTAGCCCAATTTATAATAGGCAAGACATAGAAGCAGCCCAAGTACCCATTGACTCATGAATGGATTAACAAATTGTTATATGTACAAATTGTATATGTACACCATGGAATACTATGCAGCCATAAAAAGATTAAGACTTTACATCTTTTATGTTTACCTGGATGGAGCTGGAACATATTCTTCTTAGTAAAGTATCTCAATAATGGAAGAAAAAGTATCCAATGTACTCAATGCTACTATGAAATCAATATATAATCTCTACACATTCATACAAATGGTTACATTTAACTATAGTCCAGAAAGGAGGGAAGAGGAGGGAGGGTATTTGGTGGGACCTCACCTAATGTGCATAATGCAATGGTAAACTTCAAAAATATTAATAATATAGGCTCAGTTCCCTTGGCTCAGTGATTATGGCACCAGCTATATGCACTGGGGCTGGTGGGTTCAAACTTGGCCAGGGCCTGCTAAAACAACAATGATAATAACCTAAAAATAGCCGGGCATTGTGGCGGACTCCTGTAGTCTCAGCTACTGGGGAGGCTGAGGCAAGAGGATTGCTTAAGCCAAAGAGTTTGAAGTTGCTGTGAGCTGTGACACCACAGCATTGTACCAAGGGTGACATAGTGAGACTCTGTCTCAAAAAAAAAAAAAAAAAAAAGAATAGAGTGTAAATGTATTACCACAACAAATAAGTAAGTGAGGTGATGGTTATGTTAATCAGTTCGATGTAAGCATTCCACATTGTATAGCAACTCAGTACATTGTATCCCATAAATGCATTAATGTACACAGTTATGATTTAGTAAAAAAAAAAATGCCAAGCAAAGAAAGATAAATACTGCATGATTTTACTTATAGAATCTAAAAAATTTGATGTCATAGAAGTTGAGATTAGAATAGTGGTTACCAGAGACTGGAGAGAATGGGGTGTGTGGGGGGGTGATGAGTAGAGGGTAGTCAATGGGTACAATGTTACATTTAGATGGGAAAAATAAGTCTTTGTACTCCATTGCACAACAGAGTGACTGTATTTGACAATAATGTATAATATATCTCAAATAGCCAGAAGAAAGGATTTTGAATGTTCTCACAACGAAGAAATAATGCATGTTGAAGGCAATGGATATGTTAATTACTCTAATTTGGTCATTACACGCTATAGGTACTCCCCGGGTTACAAATGTAGGTATGTTCTTAAGGTGCCTTTGTATGTAAGTTGCAACAAGTATATTTACCTATTACCAGTAACATCCTCCATTTATAGTCCAAGTTGTATATTAATTAGATATTTGTAATTTGGGGACTGCCTGTATATACATGCATTGAAGCTTCACATTTTATTTCATAACTGTGTATAATTATGTGTCCATAAAAAATAAAATTAAAAAAATTAAATTGTGAGAGCAGAACCGGCATTGTGTACTCAAGCTCTTCCAGGAGTGAGCTTTTTGGAAGGCAGCTAAGTCTTAGCAGCAAGATCATCTAGAGTGAAGCCAGCCTGGCTCTTGAAAACATCTATGCCAGATGGAGAAAAAGAAAGATTACAAACGTCGTACAGATGACTATCATAAAAAACAAGAATACCTCAGAGCTCTCCAGAAGGCTCTTGAAAAAATTCGGATGAATTCTACTACAAAATGACTTGGGTTAAACTCCTGGATGGAGTTCATGTTATTAAGGAGACTAAGGAAGAAGTAACTCCAGAACAGCTAACGGTGATAAAAACCCAAGATGTCAAATATATAGAAATGAAGATTTGCAGAAGCTCAGAAAATTGAAAGACTAAAATCAGAGCTCCATCTGCTGGATTTCCAGGGAAGCAACAGAATAAGCATGTGTTCTTTTTTGACACCAAAAAAAAAAAAAGCTGAACAATTTGATATTGCAACTCACCTGCGTAGGGCCCCGGAACTAGTTGATGGAGTCTTAAATAGACCCAGGATAGAGACACTGCATAAGGAAAAAGTGAAAGGAGTCACTCATCAGACTCGATATAAGCGGATAGCTACACACAGGGAAAAGCAATATAACTGCCTGACACAGTGGATTGAACGAGAGAAGAAATTGTTCGTTATTGCACAGAAAATTCAAACACGCAAAGATCTTCTGAATAAAACCCAGAATGTTAAGTTGAAGAAACAAACAGGGAACTCCCCCAGCTATTTACAAATTTCAGAGTTGTAGAAAATGTTGATATATCATAGATAAGCCTTGTCTTTCTACATCAAAAGTAATTCTGTTTTCCTAGTAACTTCAAATCCCTTTAGTCTAAATGGTTTTCCTGTTTGTGACCATAATTTATTGTCAGTCTAGCATTTGATACTTTTTTATGAACACTATACACTCTTCCTTTCTGGTACTGTTTCTAGTTTGTGAAATCAGTCTTATTTTTATATACATAATTTTTTATTATGAAAGTTATAGAATATAGTGAATTTGGAAAACAGATTAATTCATTCCCAATCCCAATGATTATTCAAGAACAATACATTTTTATTGCATATTTTACTGTGCTAGGAGCTAGAGCTATGGAGGTGAACTATTACTGTGAGCATTCTGGTTTATTTCCTCTGTTTTGCAAAGCTGTGCATCAGTTTTTGTTTATGTTTTTGTGTTTTATAGTTGTAATTATAGTAAAAAATTTCATGTTCCACTTTTTAATTAAATCATTAGCTCTTTTCCATTTCGTTAAATCACACAAGTTTTGAAAAAGTAATATATGCTCACAGCAAAAATTTAAGTAAATTTTATTTTTTATGATTGCATAAATATTTAAAAAATTAAGTTATTCATTAAAATAAACAAACAAGATAGTCCAACCCTCCAATCATCACTGTGGCATTTCAAGCACAAAAAGAAGCTACTTGAAGCTTCTCCTTGGAGAAATAAGTCACAGTACAAAAGAATTGGAATTAGACTGACAATATAATGGAGCAAAAGATCTAGGGGAAAATTATTTAGAACCTAGAAGTTATTTAGTTTTTATTTCAGATTAACATAAGGGTACATACAATTAGGCTACATTGTTCATGTTTGTAAGTTAAAGTCCAAAGTCTGAGTTGTAGTTGAGTCCTTTACCCAGGAAATGGGCCATATACCCTACATTTGGAAAAGCAAGCATCAGATGTACTCAGTACTGATCTGAACCTCGAAGTTATAATCAAACTATGAATCAGTTTTGTGGGAAGAAAAAAGATATTTTCAGAAATGGAAGGCCTTAGAAGCCACTGAACATGTAACAAAGTAAAAATAGAGAGTAATTGAAAGAACAATTTGGGAGATTCTGTGACCCATGAGAATAATGAAGGAAGAGAAGGGATATTTTCTTTCTTATTTTTTTTTCCTATATTTTCAAATATTTCCATAATGAATATGCATAATTTTGGAATTAGAAAAGAAGTTAATTTTTAAAACATACAGGTCCCTTCTCTGATATACATGTAGCTTATTGTACAGTAAAAGAGATAGTAATAAAATAATAATAGTAATAAATAAAAAATTACAAACAGCATTATTCTGAAGGAAAGTTACATAATTTTATGAGAGCATATAATAAAGGAATCTGACCTAGACTGAGGAGTCAAAGGAGGCCTCCCTGAGGAAGTGCCACTTGAATTGAACTTTGAAACAGGATCAAGGATAGGGAAAAGGGCTCAGTGCCTGTTGCTCAGTGGCTAGCGCAGCAGCCATGTACACCTGAGCTGGCGGGTTCAAATCCAGCTCAGGCCTGTCAAACAACAATGACAACTCCAACCAAAAAATAGCCGGGCATTGTGGCAGGCACCTATAGTCCCAGCTACTTGGGAGGCTGAGGCAAGAGAATTGCTTAACCCCAAGAGTTTGAGGTTGCTGTGAGCTGTGACACCATGACACTCTACCCAGGGAGACAGCTTAAGATTCTGTCTAAAAAAGACAAAAAAAAAAAAACCCAGAATAGGGAAATGAGACAGTGGTGTGAGATGAGATTAGAGAGGTACCAGGAATCAACCCAATCAGGGTCTTCTAGTCCTTAGAAGAGAGTTTGGACCTTATTCTATGTGGAATGGAAGCCACTGAAGGGTTTTAGGCTGGAAGATCTGAATTGCAAAAATATTACATCATTCCTTATGGGTGAGAAAATGAGAGGGAAATATGACCAGATGTGGAGAGACCTATAAAGAAGCTATATCAGTAGGTTCAGATAAGAGTGAATGATAGCTTGAATTAAGATGATGGTAATAATAATGATGGAGAAAAACAGATGTATTTGAAAGCTTTAAGAGTCAAAATAGGATATAGCTATGCCTTCGTAGTTAACATTGTAGGATAAGAACATACAGCTGCTTGGGTTCAAATACCAAGCAAGTTAATTATCCCCTCTGGGCATTATTTTTCTCTTCTATAAGAGATGTATGATAATAATAATTTCTACATTCATAGACTTTGTATGAGGAATGAATGAGTCAAAACTCATATACTCTTTGGACAGAGCTTGACATAAAACAAGTGCTTAATAAATATTAGCTACTATTAATTATTTTGCAATGGTCAGTGTTAGATTGGATATGGGAGGTGAGATTGGTGACAAGGATAACTCTCACTTGCACAACTGAATGCAAGATGGTGCCATTCACTGAGACAAGGAACTCTGGAAGAGGATGAGGTGATAAAATTTGTAAATTTGGTTTTGAAAATGCATGTTTTATGAGATATCCAGGTGGAGGTATTGAGAAGGTGATTGGCTACATGAATCTGGAGTTTCAGGAGAGGTCATGAAAGGAGACAGAACAAGGAAAAGTCTGAACAGTAGAGGAACAAAGTTCAGAGAGGTGTTGGCACAGAGGCCAAGGGAAGAGAGAATTTCAAAAAGGAATATATAGTCAACAGGTGCAGATGAAGACTGAAAAATGTCCATTGGATTTAGCAGCATGTTGGTGATTGGTGATCTTGGCAAAAACTATTGGTTTGATAGTACCTCAGTGTCCTTGGTAAGTTTGTTTACAAGTCAAGGGAATAATAAAATGTGAAAGTCTATTTGTCCATCCTGTCATAGCAAGTATTTTCCATTTAAAATTCTCTACTTCTTAACCCTTAACAGATTATTCCTACTTTACAGGTCTTATTGGATGTCACAAGAAATCAGTCTATTGGCATGTGATTGGAATGGGCACCACTCCTGAAGTTCACTCAATATTCCTTGAAGGCCACACATTTCTTGTGAGGAACCATCGCCAGGCCTCATTAGAGATCTCACCAATAACTTTCCTTACTGCTCAGACACTCTTGATGGACCTTGGAGAGTTTCTACTGTTTTGCCATATATCTTCCCACGAACATGGTAATATATTGGATCTTAAAAATGAGTATTACAAATATAAAGTTCTACTTTCAATGGAATTTAATGGACAGTATACAGGCATATAGTGTGTTGTAGAAGGTGGCATAGAGTTACTATGTTAGACCTCAACTGAGATCCCCTAGTTGCTACCTTCCATTGTAAAGAATTTATTTTAAGTATAAAAGGGCTTTAGTATTAGTAATACTTGTGGATTTTTAGTTAAAGGCCTGTGATAGAGGGAGAAGAGGTGGTTAAGGGAAGAATGAGATAGGGAAAAATGAGGAGGACAGTATGTCATTGATTTTCCAGCCTGATCTCATTAACTAGGCTTCAATACGATGGAGAAAAGGATTGCAGGTTATAGCTGAAGAGAGATTTTATGAAGAGAAATCTAGTGAAAAGGAAAAGATCACTGCCTAAATTGCAATCATAAGGGCTCCAGTATATCAGTAGTGATGCCCAGAATAGTAAATAGCAAATATAAGAGGATATTATAGTACTAAATATGACATATAGCCAGTGGCACTCTGTAGATGTCTGGTAGAAGATGAAAGACACCTGGGAAACTTGGGGTATGTCAAGAGGTAGGAGAAGCAACATGGGACTGGAAGCTGGACAGCATAGATGAGGCACCATATGAGGTTTTCAAGGACTGTTTAATGGGGACTTTGAAAAGGGTTCAAAGGCCTGTGTAAGCAAGTAGGGACAATGGTATCTATAGTTTCAAGCTGCTACTTCATTGGTAGTTAGCAGTTATGAATCATCATTTCATCCCCATTTTCCTTCTTGTGTACTTACTCTACAAACCCTTAATCTCAGATTAAGTAAGCCTCTTTCACCACTCCTCTATTGTGGCTATTGAGGGCTATCTTAACTACTTTGTGTTGCTATAATAGAATTTCATAGGCTAGGTAATCTTTAATGGACGGATACGTAATGGCTCAAAATTCTGCAGAGTAAGAAGTTCAATATCAAAGTTCCATCATCTGACAAAGGTCTTCTTGTTGCAGCACAACATAGTAGAAGGTATCACAATAAATAACCCACTCCCAGGCTTGGTGCCTGTAGCTCAAGCGGCCTGAATCTAGCCCCGGCCTGCCAAACAACAATCACAACTCCAACCAAAACATAGCCGGGCATAGTGGTGTGGCAGCTGTAGTCCCAGCTACTTGGGAGGCTGAGGCAAGAGAATTGCTTAAGCCCAGGAGTTGGAGGTTGCTCTGAGCTGTGATGTTATGGCACTCTACCCAGGGTGACAGCTTGAGGTGCTGTCTCAAAAAAAAAAAAAAAAAAAAAAAGAACCCACACCCAAGATAATACCATTAGTCCATACATGAGGTTTAAAACCTCATTACCTAAT
>CAUYPK010058544.1:0-19128 GCA_963574355.1 Loris lydekkerianus | reverse complement strand
ACTAGTTCTTCCATCTTCCTGGCCCATCCTTCATGGTCTTCTAACTATCAATCACCTCCATTTGACTCTCCTATTGGTATCCCAAATAACATCTGAATTAAAATTTCCCTGAATAGGCTTGGCACCTCTAGCACAGTGGTTTTGGCACCAGTCACATACACTGAACGTGGTGGGTTTGAACCTGGCCTGGGCCAGCTAACCAACAATGACAACTGCAACAAAAAATGGCTGAGCATTGTGGTGGACGCCTGTAGTCTCAGATACTTGAGAGGCTGAGGCAGGAGAATCACTTGAGCCCAAGAGTTTGAGGTTGCTGTGAGCTGTGACACTGCAGCACCCTACTCAGGGCAACATAGTGAGACTCTGTCTCTAAAAAATAAAAAGTAAATAAATAATAATCAAATCAAATCAAATAAAAGTTAACATTTACAAATACAAAATTGTAAAAGTTAACCAATTCAGGCTTTTGTGGCCCTTGGGTCTCACAAGCTCTCCATAATTCTGATTTTGTTCCACTGAATTCACAAACTGTGCATTAAGTCTCAAGGTTCTCTAATTAGGAAGGTAAATGTGTAAATATTGTTTTTCCAACACTGCAAATGAAAAAAAGTTCAGAAAAAGAAAATTACTGATTCGGAGGCATAAAACTCAATCCAAATGAGAATTAGTATTTAGGATTCATTATTTCTTCACTAGGTAATCTCCATCTTGTCTTCCATTCCCCTTCCATGGTCAAACAAAATTACTGTAATATTAATGAAAAATTCCTGATACATGTGATTGAACTAAATGAGTACTTTTTATGTCTTCTTAGGTTTTAACTATAGATCTTTCTAGAATCTTTTTCAAGGAGGAGGGCAAGCTAGAAATTTTATACAATTTCTTATTCACTGTTGTATGCCCAATATTAAAACAAAGCTGAGTACATAGTAAGTATCCAATACATTTTTGTTAAATATGTTATTTACCAAGTGAAAAAGAGATATCGCTTCTCTCCTTCTGTCAGTTTCAACATCTCCCTTTCACCCAGGGGGTTACCCTCTTCAGTATGTTCCTCTGATGATTATATACTTTCTGCCACACGTACCATAGGTTTTTTCCCTTAAAGATGTTGAAATGGTGAAGTTTTAACGCTGTAATTGGGTAAATGAGGTGAAGGCTATGTTGATTAGTAGAATGTAAACACTTTAATTTGTACAAATAATCAACACATTGAATCCCATAATGGCATAAATGTATGCACGATCTATGTACAAATGTATTAATAAAAAAAAAAAAAAAAAAAAAAAAAACAGATGTTGAAGTGGAACCAATGATACAACTAGATGTTTAAAGAAGAAATTCATCACATTGGACATAATATTTAAAATTAATAATAATTCACCACATGTTGCAATTAAAGTAAAACATTTTATTTATATATAACATAATGGAAAACTTTAGCACAATTCCTAAAAGATAGAGCGTGCTTAATAAATTTTATTTAGTTCTCATTCTTCCTATCTTCAGTTTAAAATAATCTTATTATATAGTTGATAGTATCAGTTTGTAATCTTTATTTGTATTACAGGTTTTAGAACTGCTTTTGTATGTTTTAAGATTCAAATTTGACATTCCTGGAAATTTTAGATTTTCTTCAAAATTATATGTATCGAATGACAATTTTTCCCTGATTTTAATTATACACCATATAATTATTCATTCAAGTTCAAAAGAACTTTGATTTTGTAAGTTAAATAATTAACTAACCTGTAATAATAAACAAAAACCAGAAGCAACTTGAATTGCATGCTGAGGGCCTGTTGTTTCTGTATTTTTTTTTTTTTTTTTTCCTTTTGATCTGTGGTGATTCAAAGGCTACTAGTATATTGGAAAAATTTCTGCTTTGAAGGTCATGTCAACTTTAATACATATGTGAAAAAGTAAATATATTTCCAGTCAGGATATTGAATGAATACACACACACACACCCACACACACACACTCACACTAGCCTCGGAAGACTGACATCATGAAAATCTTTATAATTTTTGGTAATATTAGACTAAATTTTCCCCCATTGGCTTTAATTGTGATGATACCAATAATACTTAACAACATGTCAGAAAAGAAACTACATTCAGCTAGCAGCTGTTGATGGCAATGTTATGATCACATAACCACAAGATGTTCAAGACTGCAGGGGTTAAGCTGTATCAGCCTACTTCCATTCTTACGTTATTGAATTCATGAGTGACCAGCTCAAAGGTTAAATGTCTGCAATAAGTGGGCCCCACAATTAATTTTTGTCATTTTAAATATGGCAATTCAGCTTGCAAACTGTGGTCTATAAAGTTTCATGAAGTTATGTTGGGGCTTGTAACCCTATGTTGATGCCCAGGGGCTATAGCATCATCAGAACTAAACTTACGGGTAGAAAAGTTGGGAAAGGGAAAGAAGGGTTTGTCTGGATCTTACTTTTCCCTTTTCCAGCTTTCTTGTTATTAATTTAAGCATTGCTACTGACTTAGGTATTTTTTTCATGGTCGTACTATGCTGAAAATACTTTAAAAAAATGGAAACCGATATGTAAAGAAACTAGGATAGATACATGGCTTCCTCTAAGATAAAATGGACAGTCTCTAACAAGACACCACCATTTATTAGCACTCTGAAAATGTGAAAAACCCTAGACAAATGTTCAGATTCTACACTCCTGAGATCCCAAAGCTAAGAATCCTGTATTTCCTAATTTTCTAGAAATCTAATAATTGCATTTAGTCCTAACATATTTTACATTACTTTTATATCTTTATAAATGGTATTTCTTAAAGTTGTATTCTCCAATTCTTTTCTATTTATAAAAATATGATTTCATATGTACTACATTTGTATTTTGTGACCTTGTTAACTTAACTTATTACTTCTGATAGCTGCTTTGTAGATTCCTATTTCTTTAATAATCGTGTCATCTAATGGTTTATAGTAATCATCAAGAACATTAATAGAAATAAGAAATTAAGTATTCTTCTGTTCTTGATTTTAGGAGATCAATTTTTACATTAATTATAATATTAGCTATAAGGTTTTTGTAGAAGCAGTTTATCAGATTGAGGAAATTTTCTGTTATTCCAATATTTGCTGAGAGGTTTTAATTGAGCATAGATTTTGAGCTGAAATCAATCCTTATTTTTAGTATTGTTGGGTAGGTGTTGCATTGAAATGCTTTTCTGCATCCACTGACATGGCTTACTTCATTCTAGCAGTATGGTGTGTTAGGTAGAATTCGATTATGGCTCCAAAATACTTCAGGATGTGTACATACCTTCTGCTAATTACCAAGTTAAATAAAATGTAGGTGTTTCTATGACAGACTTTAAGACTTTAATCATCTGGCTGGGCCTGGCTAAATAAACTCTTTATGTCTGAGTCCCGAGGTCCTACAGAGAGGTCTCTATGAACATGTTTTGATGAGAGAAAACTCCTCAGTCCCAGTGTGGAAGAAGGTTGAGGTCACATTAATAAGAAACTTGGGTAGCCTTTCACTGCTAAGAACAGCCATGTCTGCCAGGCAGCAAGCTAGGGGGAGTTCAATCCTACAACCCCAAGGAACTGCATTTGTCAACAATCTTAATGACCTTAGAAGTGGATTCTTCCCTAGAACCTGTAGATGAGAACTTGGTCTGGCCAAAACCTTTATTTCTAACTCTGAGTCCCTGAACAGAACCCCCTGCTAAGCTACATCTACACTGCTGATATATAGACTTGTGAACTAAGACCCTATAATTTTTGTTTGAATACACATATGTATTTTAAATGAATTAAGAGGAAAATTTTTGTTTATATTTATTCAGTTGTTAAAATTTTCCAATGTTTTTCATTAGTATTTCAAAGCCTGAATTTCCCTCTGTTATCATTTTTTAGCTAAAGCCCTTTTATTTGTTTTTTAAAGCATTTCCTACAGCATAGTATAATGGTGAACAATTCTCCTTGTTTTTCTTTATTCAAAAATGTTTTTATTTTACCTTAATTCTAAAAAGATAGTTTGTTTAGCTAGATATGGAATTCTAAATTTACACTTTTTCTTTCTTTTTTTCTTACAGCACTTTAGAAATAATTCCTCTTGCCATCTGGCCAGAACGTTTTGTGAAAAATCTGTAGTCATTCAAATATTTGTTCCCTTTGTGCAGTATTTCAATGTTTTAGGACCATTTTCTCACTGGTTTTCAATAATCTAATTTGTATATGTGTAGGTTGTCAGGGTTTCCTGGGGACCCAGACCAGGGTTGGGGGTCAACAAGGGAGATGATGCTGGGGAAATAATGAGACTATACAACTTAATGTGTAAAGTCTGGGTAGCGTGGAGAGGCATACATTGATGCAGGCCAAGTGGCAGACTGAGACATCGCAGCAGCCCTCTGATTCCTCAGAAAACTTTTATTGATCTCTAAGAATTTGAAAAATTTGAGTTGATCTCTAAGCATTTGTGAAAAATTGTAAAGGTGTCAACATTTAAAGTAGGAAAAAAAATGAGTCCCAAGTCCTTCAGAAGGATGAGTAGAATATAAGGCTAGGTATAGGGTAATAAATTGTCAACAATGGCCAGATAACACATTCAGAAAGGAAGAGGGGAAAACAAGTTTCTTCTGTGCAGGGCAGACAAACAGGCTTTCCTAATGTAACTTCCAATCAGAAATTCAAACAGCCCACCTTCTGCTTCTCCACACCTGGATGGTCTCCTCTATAGAAGGCCTTCCTGAACGCTTTACCCCGGATTCAGACCCCTGGCTAAGAGATCAATCGGCCTGTCTGCCTCCCACAGTAGGTGTGTTCTTCTTACTCTGTTTGAGGTATATTCTGAGGTTATTAAATCTGTATCTTGACTTAACCAAGTTTGGGAAGCATTCTATTATTTTTTCAAATACTTTTTCTGCTCCATTACCTTCTCTTTCTTTGGACCTCCAATTACATGTATATTAGAGCTTTCAATTTGTGTCACAGTTATGTAAGGTTTTGTCTATTTTCCCTCATGTTTTTCCTCTTACTCAGATGGCTAAATTCCATTAATTTATCACAAATTTCCCTTACTTTTTTCCCTGTCATCACCATTCTGTTATTCCACTATTAAATCCATCTGGTGTTTTCGCTTATTTGTTTGATTGAGATGTGTTTTTCAGTTCCAAATTTAAATTTTGCTCTTTTTAAAGTTTTTCTATTTGTCTGGTGAAACATAGTCCTTTTTATTAATATTAGTTTCACTTGCTAAGTAGTATGGTTATAATAGCTGCTCTAAAGTTCTTCCCTAGAAATTTTACTATCTGCTGTTATCTTGACATTAACCTCTGTTGATTTTATTTCTCTTGAAAAGAAACCAATTTTCCTGGTTCTTCCTATATTGATTAACTTTCTGTTTTATCTTGTATATTGTGACTGTTTTGTTGTGGGTACTCTGGGTTCTGTTATAGTCCCCAGAACAGTACTGACGTTTTTGATTTTACAGGCAATTTGCTTGGTTAGACTCAAATTATAAATTCTTTCTCAATTTCGGACCATAAGCAAATTTAGTTCTCACCTCAGTCTGCACGAAGTCTGACTTATGAATGTGCAGTTGAGGGAGTAGAAAGATCTGGGTCACACTTATCCATAGAATTTAATGTTTCCCTTCATTGCCTCATTTCTTCCTGGGATTCCCTCCTCACCCCCACATTAGCCACGACTCTCTCAGAGTGCTGACTGCTACAAGCTTCTTCCCAGGATCTTTGATCTAGAAGGATGGCTGGTTTTCTACTGAAGTTTCAGCCACTCTGCACCCCCTTAAAACTATTGTTGTCCTCACAGAAAAGCCGCAAAGTAGAAAAATCTGCTTTTCTTGTTGTTTCCTTCTGGTTTTCCACTTGCCTCTGGAATTTGCCTCTTTTTTCGAAATATCAATAGCCTATGATATTAAAAGTATATAATTAACTCTATGTATTACAGAAGACATTTAATTATGCTTATTTTTTTAATATGTATGTATATATAATATTTTACTTAGTAAAAGAAGAAAACAATGTAGCAGGATAAAAATATATATCTTATAATATTGTTATGAAGCATAAATCATATAGTTTGTAAAAAGTGCTTAATAGAATGTCAGACATAACATAATATTCAACAGGGGACAGATCCTTATCTTTGGCCTCAAGTTGATGAAAATATAGCCATTATTTATTCATTTTTATCATAAATACAAGAAAGAAAATGTGGGATTCATTGCCTTTGGAATATGAAGGGATGACTGAATATTAGGAAAGCCTATTCACATTTTAAAATTCTGTTTAAATGTTCTCCATTAATAGCCTCCTGGAGAGAAACTTGAAACTATTCCATCAAATAATAATAATAATAACTCTGTAGCCCTCTAATTCTAGAATATTCTTTTTTGCTTTTCTACTTTACTAGAATTCTCAGTGTAGATACAGCACGCTTTTTAGTCATCTTTTCATATTTCCAAGTGTTTAATCTGCATCCTCACCTTTGGTTAATAAACATCAAGCACTTAGTCGTATTGTTTATATACTCCCAATTTCTGTGTCATTTTTAGTTTGATTTGCTTCGTCAGTAAGGTTTGTTCGCCTGCTTACCAAGGGAATGGACCCCTTTGGAACAGTCTCTGTATATCACTGTTCTATCTAAGGCTGGGCGATGTGGACATCTGTGCGCCTGCATGTATATGTGCACAGGCTCTTTAGCTGATACCTCTTTAAAAAAATATTTGATCCATACATTCTAACTCTTTGATTTTAGCTCTAAGCCCAATCTCTAAAGGAAATGTCTAATTACTGTGGGTATGAGAAATACAATTACTTCATTCTGTGTTATTCTGAGGACTACTCGCTATAAAGTTTTATCTAAATCAATATATTTTAAACCTAATGCATTGTAATCAAATCATTACTCTACACGGTAAAGAATGAAATAGTCTTGGGACATGAGCAGACTTGCTTCTGCAGAGTTCAGAAGCTGGCAAGGAAACATAAATTGTAAAAAGCACATTGGAGTCGAGCCAGATATTACCCCTTGAATTAAATGAGTAATTTAAAAATCAGGACACTACTTTATTTCTTTAACCAATAGCTTACATAGGGATTTCAGATAGGGAGAAATATATTTTGATTACTTCTGCCCTTTTCAGAGGGAACCTGGCAGCTTTGTCCTTCACCAGCTGGAGTTTATGTAAGGCCTTATGGAGCAAGTCAGCCAACAGGGAGTTACAATAATCTAATCTTCATGGCCTGGATACGGCCTTGCTTGAGCAGCTTGCATGAGTAAAGCATTTTTTTAGTTTCCCACCATGGGGCTACAAACACAAAGGTATTGCGCTGG
This sequence comes from Loris lydekkerianus, assembly GCA_963574355.1. NCBI lineage: Eukaryota > Metazoa > Chordata > Mammalia > Primates > Lorisidae > Loris > Loris lydekkerianus. The sequence goes on along the minus strand of CAUYPK010058544.1, from coordinate 11,784 downwards.
TTTCCCTCATGTGACCAGACTTCTCTGAGAAAGTCAAGATCCTCATTTCCACCTGTCTGCCTGACTTCTTGAATATTCTGCGTAAGGAAAATGCAACAGAAGCTGTTAAGATTAATGATATCTCTCTAATTACGCAATAAACAACCATGGATTTCTGAATTTAGGAGAGTTGAGGTTAGCAGTTTTCCACTGAGTTTGATTCACCCCGACTGGCACAATTTATAATAAAATACAGACAAGCAGGTCCGTGCTGGTTATATAGGATTTTGCCTTAATTATTTTGATTTTTTACAGCTGCTTCCCTTAGTATCCTTACTGGGTTAAAAAAATTTTTTTTCGTTGTTTATGTCTAGTGTTGGCTTTCCTCTGAGAATTATGCAGAAATACAGCAATGATTTCATGTGGGATAGAGTCTAGAGTTGGGTCCATGCTGAGTTTACCCCATTCACCACCCTCCTGTCAGTTCCTGGAACAGTACCTATCACAGCACATCTTACCCCAAATATTTATGTGCGTCAGATGAAAATTTCATTATAAAGGAAAAGACATTTTACTGCATGATGTCCACCGTGTAGAAAAATTTTACGATCATTTAACCACAACACATGACATAGATCATTTGTTCCCCAGAAGAAATAAGATTTCCTGACAAGTCCACAGGTATTGTCTTTGAGATATTTCTTATCAAAACACAATCACACTTCAAGAAGCAATGCCAGGAGATAAGGTCACTTTGACTAGACTGCCATTTCTCTTTGCCATTTTCTAGGAGAAGTTCCCAGTTTTTTTTCCATTTGTAGCTTTCTCTATTTAGGGGTTATTCTAAATGGGAGCAACGTTGACTTTTATGGAGTTTCTACCCTTTTATTCAATCCAAATCATTTATATTTCTCATTTAGATCTTTTTCCCTTGAAAGGGAAAATAAATAAATAAGCTTCTGTGCTTTGGATTTTAAATACCACCTTCTTATACAGCAATCTGAGATGTATGTGGGTTGAGCCGAGAGATTTTCCTACCAGTGATGTTTTGCTACCTGTGTAACACACAGCACCAAACACTGAGATGCCAGAGGATCTCAAATTCTTATTCAAGAAAATCTTTTCCTGTTCTGAATGCCTTTAACTCCCTAAGTCTACTGCTGCATTGATTTTCTTTACCTGAAAAATACTTGATTAGCGAGTGTTTATTTCTGTCCCTCATTCAGAGAATGAGAAGCTTTTAAAATAATAAAGATGACATGAAACCAGAGGCTCCAGGAACACCCTGGCAGTGCTTCCTGCAGGACTTGTCTTTTCCTCCCACAGTTTCTCAGGGAAAGACTTAAGCTGGAAGCAATAGCAATTTATTGTTAACTGGGGTTGTGAACCCAAAATTACCATGTAGGGCTCTGATAAGTGGGGTGGACCACAAAATGAGCTTATTTTGATTAGGCTAAGTGGCTAAGTAATTTTTTCCTCTTATACCTAATTTGAATTTCAGAACTTGACATGATTAAAAACTTAATAAAAACCAACCAGCAAAAACAAAATGCCTTACCATCGCATAGAGAATAAGAGCAAAATATAAAACCAAACCAAACCAGGAGAATGGGGACACTTGTGCAAGAAAAATGATAAAAAGGTGGCCCAGGAACGCTAAGCAATGTCATTCTTTGCCTTTTTTGCTTTTCCTCTTGCTTCTAGGCCTTCCTGTGATGACATCCACCCTTCCTCAACTACCTGCCCTCAGGGGCCATAAATCTTCTCTCTCCTTGGGTAAGTTAAATTGACCTCTCCAGTAACAGGGTGCGTTCACAGAACTGATCTCTGAAATAAACCTCCTCGAATTTCCATTGTTTCTCTGTTTCACTGTGCACACTTGGATTTCACTCCAGTCAAATCTTTCCATTTTCTTGACATCTTTCAAGATGTCACCCATCTTCATTCAGATCTGATTCCACCATCTATCACTTCAACGACCTTGGTGATCATCTTCAACTTCAAGTTTTCTCTGATCTGTTGACGTGACTTTCTTATTTAGAGCACTTTGTATAACTCCTCTGGCCAGAGGCTGAAGTTCCAGCTCATAAGCAGAGTTTCAGAAGGCCTCCTGATCTGGCGCTTTCTACTTCCTCTTCTTCTTTCATTATTTCCCTTCTCACATGTCCCCCACACCTTCTAGTTCCTCTGTTGTGTCCTGCCCTTTCTTACCTCTTAGCTTTTATGAAAGCTCTTTCTCTGCCAATGTCATCATTTCTTTCTGTTCCTTCTTCATTCAGCTAACTGCTGCGTGCTACATGCTCAGCTTCAGGAGACACTCCCTACACCCCACCTCTCCAGTATGGGTTAGGTGGTCTCTTATAATACCCACTGTTTATCTTGCACTGGTATTTAGTAAACCTCATTGTAACCACCTCCTCTTCAATGACAGTGAGCACTGTGACACCTCACCATGCCCTCTGAGCCTAGCACAACAGCCTGCACATAGCAGGTACTCAATAAATACAGTCGGACATATCAACATAGTTGAGGTTTCTGAAGGTTATGTAATTGTTCCAACATCACGCCTCTGTAATAGACTTTTACACACTTTTTAAATTTCATCTTCAAAACAACCCTAGAACATTACTATTCCTGGGTTATAGCCGATGTCCATAGAGATTTTCGAAAACCACCTAGATTACATAACATTATATCTTCAGTACTTTTGAATACCGAAGTACAAAGTTAGGGTTTATAACACATTCATCGTATTAGTTAAAAATTAGATTTCTAAATCAGTTAAAAAAAATCTCAAGAAGAAGGTGTCCTATTTATTCAAGGGATGTTAGGAATTTTTCCTTCTGTAAGGAACAGAAAGATGAAATTACAGTTTCATTTTTATAATGCTACTTTATAAATAGCTACTATATAATGCTACTATATAGCATTTTTATAATGCTACTTTGGGGTAATCACATGACATCATTCATCCTAAACAGTGTGAGAGCACGAGGCCTGTACTTAACATTCCTCAGAGACTTAACAGACTTGCCTGGCACTATCAAGGTCAGAAAAATATGACTTCTTCTATGTTTATTTCCTACATGGAAGAGATAGTTTGCTTCATTAATTTTAATGAAGAGGAAATCAGCCTAAATTCCACAGATTAACAATAGTCTGTAAATTTGCTCTGATGAACAGTGTATTTATTATACAACATATTTTCCATATATTTTTCTTTGTTGTTCTACTTACCTTAAATATGTAGGAGAAATATGACTTTTTTTTTCATGGAAATTGCAGCAGTAACATTTCAGTAACCACAAGGGAATAGATCCATAGAAAATGTGTGTCTTTTATAAAATCACTGGGAGAACTTGCACTTTAATAAGATTATTGATAAGATATTTTCCATATATATATATATTTTTTTATATATAGACACAGAGGGTACCAAAAATGAATACACATTTTAAGAAAGGACAAAATCATATTAAAATTGTAGTACTCAATATAAACTGCTAATATATAATATCTTACATATTTTGTTTCTTTTACCTCTTATAATTGCAGAAGTCAAACGCAACTTGGAAATTGTATTTGTCATCCAGCTTTATGGCTACGAGTTCAAGCAGACACAAATAAGTTTAGTTGTAGGAGTGAATTGCTGAAGTTTAGAGAGAATATTCTGCAATGGATGAAAAATATTGCTGCCTAAGGCATTTTAGAAATTTTTGGTGCTTTACCAAGAGCAACTATGTCTGTATCTTACTCTCTGTCTAGATCTACAGTTGCATGTATACCATCTATCTCTCTATTTCTGTCTCTGTTTCTATCTACGTCTTTATCCATCTATCCTAGTAAGAGTGACAGACATGCTAATAGCATGCCTTCATACAGGAGAATGTGACCTGTTTACTTTGTTGATACCACTGGGTATTACTTGAGTCCTTCCTTTCTGTAGACAATAATCTCTTTTTGGTCAGTGAGTTTTATAAATAGATTTCTAACTCAACCTCCGAAATATTTTTTGATTCTTCCTTTTATCAATTTTCTTCTAAACTAAGGCATAGCTTATCCCTCACTAAGATTACTGTAATAGCCTTTTAAGTAAATTCCCTACTCTGAGTAGCATACCTACATAATAGATTTCACATTCCTCTGGGAATTTTCCAGAACATTGGTATAATGGTATCACTCCAGTCTTTTAAAACCTTTAAAATCTTCTCCTTGCCTAAAGGATATGACATCATCACCTTACCAGGAGTCTTAACAAGTTGGTCTGTGTCCAACTATTTAGCCTTAAGTGCAGCCAGCATTTCTTTAACGCATATGCACTTTCTATGATTTGTAACTATATTTATATAATTACCACTACTTTACGCCCCAGTGCAAATTTAATCTCATTGGCGATGTCCTCCTTGGTCTCCCAGAGTAGAACTTAGAGTTTCCTCTTCTGCTTTGTGATAGCACCTAGTTCCAAATTAATAATATCCATTCTATGGCAATATACTGGTTAGTTTGCCCTTTTGTAGGCATTTGTCCTCACAACCAAACTGAAATTTCCTTGAGAGCATGGATGTTATAAAGTTTTTCTTTGCCCATTTTCTAATACAGAGCCTACTTTCATGCACTAGGTGATCATTAAGGGTTGGGCTAAACAGAACAGAATAAAATTCTGCATTTTTTGTCTAATGCTTTTTTCTACATTATTATCCTTAAGAAGATTATAATGGAAGAAAACAAATCCATAAAGAAAAAAGAATCATTATACCCTCTGCCTCATTAAAAAAAAAAAAAATACACCAGGAGCTAGAAACAATGGAGTGACATCATCCCATAATAATATCAAGTGGCTCATGAACATGTCCCTGGAGAACCTTGAGAAACAGTAGGTGCTTTAGTTGGAGTTCTTATTATTTCAAGTAAGAGTAAAGGTACTTAGTTAAGGTTAAAACTTAGAGAGGTTTCATATAATTCAAGGGCAAGATCACCCAGACTCAGGAAAAAATTATAAAAAGTCTGTAATGCCTTCTCTATCACCTATTCATTTTTGTGTCGTTACTTTATTATTTTTTTCTTGATACAGATCGTATTTTTCTGTTGTAACATGGTGAATAACACCTCGCATTTAAGTTTAGAACAAGATTAAGGCTAGTAACAAATTTAAATTTCGAATTCTTTTATGGAAACAAACTTGGCCTCCCTTCAACAATATGCCATCCTCTTAACTGATTATGTTCAAGGGTGGAGAATGGGGCCGGGAATGGTGCCTGTAATCCTAGTACTCTGGGAGGCCATGGTTAGTGGATTGCTTAACCTCAGGAGTTCAAGACTACCCTGAGCAAGAAGGAGACTCTGTTTCTAAAACTGGCTGGGTGTTGTGGTGGGTGCCTGTAGTCTAAGCTACCTGGGAGGTTGAGGCAAGAGGATCACTTGAGCCCAAGAGTATGAGGTCACTGTGAGCTATGACTTCGCAGTACTCTACTGAGGGTGGCATAGTGAGACTCTGTCAAAAAAAAAAAAAAAAAAAAATAGAGCGGAGAATGGATAAATATGGTTCAATGATGGCTTACTCCCAAATAGGTAGAATTCCTGGGTGGCTACAAACTGAGGTTTGGGGAAGACATGGACAAAGACTAGTTCATTAAGATTACTATAAAGTCTTGTTGTTTTTTTTTTTTTTAATATAGATAAATAAATCTCATGACCATTTCCAGTGTTAAAACAGTGAACAAATATATGAGTCAACAAAATTTAATTAAACAAATGGGACTGCTGCTCAGGGCTAAAAATGCACACATTCCTCCAACCATCTCTGGGTCCTTAAGAGGTGTTACGATTTTTCTACTCCTTCTTCTCATTTTCATAATGGAACTTTCACTACCCTCCCAAAGAGAGGAGGAGATACTGGGTAAGTAATCTGACTTCTTAATTTACTCTTCCCTCTTATGCTTCTCTTGAGCAAAGGGGTAACTTGCTTATTGGATGGCTAATGTGGGGGATGGTAACTGCTGCCCCTTTGGTCTATATCTGAACAAAGCTGTGACCACCTCCCTGCTCCTGTCCTGAAAAGTTCCAATCTGTCATCTGAGGGGAATGGTCCAGGGCCGATAGAGGCAGGCTCTTGATGCTTCACAGATAAGAGGAAGATCCTCCCTCCAGTGGATTTGGGAAAAGGTGTGTGTGGGCATGGGCGTTAGAAATCCCATTTTCCCTGTGTGTCTCGCTTGCATTTTCTATTCCTGTTTTGTTACATGGGTATTAAAAAACTATTTTTGCCCATTTAATCTTAAATCATATCTGAATAAAGTCTGATTGACTTAGCATTCATAAAACCAAAACAAGGTGCATGAACTATATAACCTTTTGAAACAGACCTAAATGTTCATTTAGGAAATAAATTAACAAGTTTAATGTATTCTTTTAGGACTTTTTCTACTTATGGAAGTGAAAGCTGTTGTTCACTGCTAATGAATGTATTTTTCATTTGACATGGGTTTGAGTGACAGGAATGAGGCTTTGCTGATTTTGACTAAAGCAGTACTGTGAGAAAAAAAATCAGATTATTAAGAAAGCAAACACTCTTATTCCCAGTAAAGGCTCACCCCAGCAAAGGCACAGCTTCTGGATTGTTTTTTTTTTTTGGGGGGGGGTTGTAATTTTTTAGTATTTTGGGTTTTATTTATTTATTTTTAAAACTCTCAGGGTTTGTTAGGTAAGCAATTTTGGCCCAGTCTCCAGAGCTTCTGATTCAGTGAGTCTAGAGTCTTAAGAATTTGGAGGTAAATGATTTCTTTAACTTCATAATTCTGAATTTTTTTTTGATCTTGAAATTATAAAGGAAAGGTGAGTTAGTTTTTAAATTTCAATTTCTCCCTGAAAATTAAAGTATAAGGGAGATTAATATTGTTGAAATTTGGGACACATTGCTATTGCTATTACTGTATTTTTGCATATTATTACTATTATATCTTTATGATGATATATAGACTCAATACATTATTTTGGGTGAGCTGTGTTTGAAAAGTCAGTCAGTATAATTTAAGATGGGGATAGGTCAAGGACCAGGCTCTTCCTCGGTTGGGTTGATTTAATTCATATATTTCTCTGGTTCTCTCCAGAATCTGCTGAGGCCAGGCCAGTGCTCAGCCATCACAGAGTACGTGAAAGAGCAGTGGCTGGGGCTGGGGCTGCCACCTGGGGTGGCAGCAGGACTGGTCATCGTCAGCCTCCTTCTCCAAGATGGCAGTAACTTCTATGAATTGTTGGGCTGAGAGGTTGACACAGTCCTATTCCCTAAATCTCGTATTTCCCAAATGTGGCTGTTCTATTCCTCAAGTGGTAAGAGAATTGGGCAGGTAACTTTGCGCTTCTTCCATGCCTTCTTGACTTGCTCACCTACAAAGTGGGGCCAGGTGCTGACATGGTGCTGAGCATGTGCGGCTCCGCCCAGGCCCTGGCTCCGCCCTGGCCCTGGCTCCGCCCAGGCCCTGGCTCCCCGGGCTCTGCCCCAACACAGTCTTCCGGACTCTGCTGGGCTCCTGGTTCTAGGAAGTAATCACAGCTTCATAAGACTGCCCTTGAGGACTCGCAGCATTCCCACCATCACCAGGAAGCTTCTTAGAAATCTGAACATCGGGCCTCGCCCCTTGAATCAGTTGAATCAGATCTTATGTTTTCACAAAACCTCTAGGTGGCTCAGGTGCCATCAACTTTTTAGGAGCCCTGATTTATTTTTCCTAAACTTCTAAGATAATAAAAATTATGTGGGGTGATTTTTCAAGACCTGCCTTGCAGTTTCAGAATCTCTAAGCAAGAGTCCTGGGGAAATTTGGGAAACACCAGGCGCCAGTCTCTCTCAGCCTGAAATGGCACTCAGCAAGTTTTTTGTGGGGTTTTTTTTTTTCCCTTTGGTTTTGAATAAGATTTTATTTTATTATTATTATTTTTTATTAAATCATTGCTGTGTACATTAATGTGATCATGGGGCACATACAATGGTTTCATAGACTGTTTGACACATTTTCATCACACTGGTTAACATAGCCTTCCTGGCATTTTCTTAGTTATTGTGTTAAGACATTTATATTCTACATTTACTAAGTTTCACTCGTCAAGTTTTAACGTGTCTTCATATCCCCCAGGGGAGCTGGCTTTCCTGCAGACTCTCATTCAGTAGGTCTTGGTTGGAGACTGAAATTCTACATTTCTGGAAAGCTCCTGATGGATGTTCACACTGCTAGACAACAGGCAACCTTAGTAGCGTGGCGAGAACATCGTGGCTAATGTGTATGAAGCAGCGAATTATTTTTCAGACGTGTCTGATGTGTCTGTCTTTTGAACTCTCTTGGATATGGTGTCCTAAAGTCTCAACTTAGAATGTTAGTAAGTTTATTTGGGGGCACAGTTACAAGCAGTATCCCCTTATCAGGTTTATAAATAATACAGCTGCTGTTTTGATCACCATATGTTTGACTCCCATGCCTGTTCCTAATAGAGTTGAAAGGAGAGAGAGAGAGAGAGAGAGAGAGAGAGAGAGAGAGAGAGAATGAATGAATCTGTGTTAGTTTAAGACCAAGTCAGATCCAACAGACACAAAGACTCTGTGTGAGACTAGTTCTCAAATCTCATCTTCCTCACAGACAGCAGAGCTAATATTCAACAACTACTTCATCATCTTTCCTCAGTAAAGGGTTTGCACATAAAAGCACCCTCTGCACCAACTAAAATTCTTGTCTGATGTTTCTCAGGCCAGCTTTAATATGATCAATGTCTTTCCCTGCTTGAATCAGAGGAGAGAAATAAACATTTGATAACATTTTATAATTCCTTTAAGGAATAAGAGATTGCATCAAGAGAAAAATTCTGAGAGCATTTGGAAGTGGAGGCCTGTGTTTTACCAATTCATGGGGTCTACAGGGCTCAGTTGATTTGTGGTGGTGGACAGATTTGAAGAACCCTAAAATACAGGGAAAAGCAGGAAAACTTTGATTATATTTTCGTGTATAAGAATTTGCCAGGCGTGGGCATAACTGTACCTGAATGCTCAAGGAAAGGATATGCTTTGGAGGAAGGAAGTTATTCTGTGAAACAAAGGGAAGTATAGTTCTCTTTTTTTTTTTTTTTTTTTCAGAGAGGAACTTATTTGGCTTTGCATTTGGTTGAGGGGTAGAGCTTTCCATGATTAGGTGTACCTTCCAGAAAATCTATAAAGGGAAATGCATTAGAGAGAAAATGAGTCATAATCTGGGGGTTTCAATTGCACAATAGAGTCCTTTATTTTTTCAAAACAAATACCATCATGTCTGGGCTGATTTATCAAAGATATTGTTCAGTTACCTTCCCAAACTGTCTTTGCTATTGTTTTATGCAGGTACTTATAAGTGGGGAGTAGGTGTGGCTATGCAAAGACACACAGTGGTATAATGATGGACACTAGGGAGGGTTGGACGTGGTGAGGGATGGAAATTTACCTTTTGTGTACAAAGTCCACTCTTAAGGTGATGGGTACACTAAAAACACAGACTTCACCACTATGCAATGGAATTCAACTTGTACCCTCTAAATCTACTGAAATAAAAAAAAAAAAAAAATCAAGTTTTACTGCTTGTTGACATTAGCTTATCTGTGTAACATAAGACAAAATAAAACTTCTGTTTATTATATAAAATAAAGTTCAGGTTATAGAGCTAAAAAGATTAAATCATATTTTATAGATTTTTCAAGCTGAAATATTTTGAAACAAATATTACATAAATGTTTGCCATGTATTCCTAATGCTTCCTATTATCTCTCGAAAAAAACAATCCAAAGCAAAGAATCAATTGAAATTTATGAAAAATTAGTCACAAAATAGTAATGGTATTTATTTTAGGGTAAATGTGATGACTTTTAATCTACCCTATATATGTATCAATATTACTTACTATTTTATAATGTGTATGTATTATATAACCATAAAAATAAGCTATTTTCATTGAAAAATATTGGAAGGCAGATCAAAAACAATTTTGTTAATCTACAAAATAGCTTCTTTCAGAACAACTACACATCTAGTATAATTTACTAGATAATAAATAATCCCTATTTCTTAAACAGGGATTAGAATTCCTACCCCTATTGTTCATTAGTTCTTACTTCTATTTCTGGTTTTCTTGGGTTGTTCAAAATAGACTATATGAAAATACCTAGAATTGGTAACCAAAATTATTACAACATGAATGCTATTGAATTTCTGTTAGAAAAAAGGAAATATGTATAGCTAGAGATATTAAAGAAATTGTGAGCTACTAAGTTTCTAAGGATTTACTATGGTTAGGGCAGAATCATATGTATTGTAATAGGAAATGCAAATTAAAATGAAAGCCTTAAATTTCTGAAGTGAAAATAAGGGAGGAGACCACACACACACACACACACACACACACACCAGTCAGAACCTTTTCTTAAGTTATTTACTTCAGATACTCAAAATTATAAATTCTTTCTCTGTCACTTGGAAATGCGTGTTCAAATGATTTATATATATTCAAATGATTTCAAATCCCTCACTAAAAGCTAAACAAACCTCTTGCAAGCTTTGAGAGTGGGGAACGCCTTTATCAAGAACTCAGGTATGGCAGCTCACACCTGTAATCCTGTCAATTTTGGAGGCTGAGGCTGGTAGATTGCTTGATCTCAGGAGTTTGAGACCAACCTAAAAAAGAATGATACCCTGTCTGTACTAAAATTAGAAAAAGTAGCTGGGCATTGTGGTTGGTCCCTGTAGTCCTAGCTATTTGGGAGGCTGAGGCAAGAGAATTGCCTGAGCCCCAAGAGTTTAAGATTTGCTGTGAGCTAGCCTGATGCCACAGCACTCTACCAGGGTGACCGAATGAAAGAATGTCAAAGAAAACAAAAACAAACAAACAAAAAAACAAACAAACAAAAAAACAAACATGGGCATCATATGCTTGAAGTATAACCATTGAGGAAGATATTGCCCCTATCTCCCGGTTCCGTGGGACAACAGGGGCAAACCTTCTGCTAGTGCCCTGTGCCAAGTTGCTAAACTACCTCCTCTTATAAAGTTTTAAGAAATTTGTTTTCCCTTTGGATAGGGCTAGTTAGCTAGTACAGATAGTCACCCTGAGTACTGTAAGGGTGAAGGAGGAGCATTTTCCCTCCATTCTCTGAAAGTTCCCTGAAAGTGAACTGACAAAAGCCAGAATTAGTAGGATAATGAAGGCATACCAAATTTAAATAATGTGCATGAACATGGAGGAATCACAGACTGACCACTCACTAGCCCACAGAGGCCCAGATGTTTATATACCCCTCATCACAGGGGGATGGCGGAAGGAATATATCCATGGGACAGGAATGAGCCCAAAGGACAATGCCTTGGAATAAATTTCCTCTGAGGTCTTGGGGAAGTAGCAAGAAAGTAAGGGTCAAAACTTGACTGTGAGCAAAGGTTGTGTAATTGTGCACGTACAGTCCCTAGGTCATCTCCCACAGCTGCCCTCAGAAGAATAGATGGAAGTTTGTCTGAGGGTGGTGAGGACTCCCGGGATTTTCACTTCTCAGTTGGTTAGTCTTTTCTGATTACTTGAGGAGACTCCTAGGGAGGGAGTCACAATTGAATTTCTTTTGCAAAGAAGGATGTTTGGAGAATACTTAGAGATCTAAAAATAGACCTGCCATTCGATCCTATAATTCCTCTACTAGGTTTATACCCAGAAGACCAAAAGTCACAATATAACAAAGACATCTGTACCAGAATGTTTATTGCAGCCCAATCCATAATTGCTAAGTCATGGAAGAAGCCCAAGTGCCCAT
>CAUYPK010058542.1:0-23644 GCA_963574355.1 Loris lydekkerianus | reverse complement strand
GGATAGGTCTGAGAATATCCTGAAGAGCTGGTTTGGTTATGGCAAATTTCTTCAACATATGAATGTCATTAAAGTATTTAATTTCTCCATCATAAATGAAACTCAGTTTAGCTGGATACAGGATCCGGGGTTGAAAGTTATGTTGCTTTAGGACATTAAAAGTCGATGACCACCCTCTTCTGGCTTGAAAATTTTCAGCAGAGAGATCTGCAGTCATTCCAATATTCTTCCCTTTGTCGGTAATGGCTTTCTTACGTCTCTTACGTCTGGCTGCTTTGAGAATATTCTCCTTCATATTAACTTTGGTGAAGTTAATGATGATATGCCTGGGGGATGTCTTATTGTGATAGAGTCATGCTTGTGTTCTGAAACTGTCTGGTATCTGCATTTCAGAATCTCTAGGCATGTCTGAAAAATTCTCTTTCATAATTTCATGGAGAAGGGCCTCTGTGCCCAGTGAGGCCACTTCATCAGTTTCAGGGATTCCAGTGAGGCAGATGTTAGACTTCTTTGAATTATCCCAGAGCTCTCTGAGATAATGATCCGTTTTTGCTCTCCATTTTTCTTCCTCTTTGAGAGTTTGGGAGCATTCAAAGGCTTTGTTTTCAATGTCAGAAATTCTTTCTTCTGCTTGCTCCACTCTGTTACTGAGGGATTCTACTGTATTTTTCAGATCTTTGAGAGCTGCAAATTCTTGCTTCAGTGTGTCTAAATCTTTGGTGGTTTTGTCTTTAAATTCGTTAAATTCTTGAGACAACTTTTGAATTTCTCCTCAAATTCGTAATTCCGACTTTTAAATTGCTGCTCGAAGTTCTAATTCCAAATTTTCCTCCATTTTATTAATCTTGTTTACAATCCAAATTCTGAATTCGACTTCTGACATCTCAGCCAGTTGTTTATGAATGGTATCTTTAGTTAGCTCTGCCATATCTTTCCTTGGGAGGGGTGGGTTGATCTATTCTGGTTATTCATGTTACCAGAGTTTTTCCGCTGATTCCACCCCATGATTGTTCTACACCATTTGATTTTTCCCCTGGAGCTTTGTTGAGGACCCGTACAGTGCTATGGTCTTGGAAAATGGGGCCCTGTTTGGTGTGGTGGGGCTAAGTGGTTCTGTCTAGTTTTCAGCTGGTTTCTCTTCGACCCTAGTGAAACAGTTACTCTGGGTTAAAGTCTCAGCAATTAAATCACCCCGCCCACCACAGGCAACAATTGGAAAGGGAAAATCAAACCTCCTTACAACCACCTGAATAGTCCTCAGGCAATTGGCTCAGTTCAAAAGGTCCAAATGAATTATCTCAGTCAGTACCTGTCTGAGGTGTGAGAGTTTAAGAGGTCTCTGGGTACTGGATCGCAGGGTTCTGGTGACTACTGTGACATGGTTGCTCTAGTGCTGCGTGGATTCAGGAGGATCCACCTAGCAAATAGATCAGTCTGGGAAGGTTGATGCCTCCTTCCCCACCTTGCACCTCTGTCACACCCAGTCACTTAGCCTTGCAATTGGTTGACCCAGTTGGCTGTAGTGACCAGATACTCCAGGGGTTTGCACATGCCTCAATCACAAGGAAATCTATTTCTGTTCAGCCAGGCTGCTGTGCTCTGCCTCTATCTAGCAGGAGGAGGTGAGGCCTGACAACCTCGGGCACTTGCTGAAGGCTGGGAGCATTCACTCCCTTCCAGCCCTGCTCCTGATTAATGTTACTGACAAAACAGAACAGGACAAATTTGTGGGATTTTGTTTCTGTTCCTGCTAAATTCCCCTGCAGAAGAGAAGCTGTTTTGAGTTCCCAGGGCCTGTGCCTCTGGCCCTGTCTTTGCTCCTGCAGGTTTGTATTCGGTTACCTGTCAGTTCTATCCTGTTGCCTTCCTTTGTCTATAGGCTGATGATCCCCTGAGGGCCAGGTGCATCTTAGGCTCAGTAAAGCAGTCCTCTGGGTCAGCCCTGCCCTGGGAACTTCTGGGGTCTGTGAGTGCGTTTCTAGTCCCTGCGCTCCACCTAGGTTGGTACCGCCTCAGGCAAATCTTTTACTCACAGGGCCTGTGCTTCCATCCCAGATCTGTTTGTGTGGTTGCTGGCCTCCTCTGGTTGCCCAGGGAGACAGGGGGTGTGGTTTCAGAATATCCTGGAATGAGCCGTATTGCTGCTAAAAGACAGCTGCTGCTCTGTGCCTCAGGGAACTGCTGCTCTGGTGCGGTTCCCTCTCAGTTGACCATCCTCTCCTTGCTCATGTGCCCCAGAGTCAGCACTGACAAGCTATAGTTTAGGCACTGTTCACTCCCCTCAAGAAATCTCCCAAGAATCTGGACTCCTAGGGGACAGGCCTCCAGACCTCAGAGTGAGAGTGGAGGGGAGTGCTAGGAGCTCAGAGTTGCAGGTAGAGAATATGTACAATTTTATACAGCTTTATGCCTGTTTGTATTGTTGCTAAAAGATGGCTGCTTCTCTGTGCCTCAGGGAACTGCTGCTCTGGTGTGGTTTCCTCTCAGCCGACCATCCTCTCCTTGCTCCTGTGCTCCAGAGGCAGCACTGACCAGCTGCAGTTTAGGCACTGTCCATACCCCTAGAGAAATCACCCAAAAATCTGGACTCCTGGGGGACAGGCCTCTAGACCTCAGAGTGAGAGTGGAGGGGAGTGCTGGGAGCTCATATTTGCAGGTAGAGAATATATACAATTTTATACAGTTTTATGCCTAGCAGGAGAACCTCGTGGCACCCTAGTAGGGGAGGTAGGTCCAGTTTTTAGAGGGTCTCTTCCATGGGGTGTAGTGGGAGGACCTTTGAACTCTGCCCATTTGTTTGTGGGGCACTTCGAGAAGTTCTCATGGGGGAGGGGATTCCCATCTGCTTGGTGATGAACTTTGTACCTTTTGTTTGTAGCCTTGTGGTCTCAGCTCACCTCAGCAGGATTGATGTGCGTTCTTCAACCTTTTCTCTTGGTGCAGCTCAAATTCACCAGGTTACCTCCTAAATTTCTGTCCTTTAACTCTCTTTCTGGACGGGAGCCTCTGTGGAAAGGTGGCTTCAGTCAGCCATCTTATATCCCCTCCCCCTTTATCATTTCTGATCGAGGTTTTGCTTAGAGATTTTGCTTTTCATATTTCTAGTTAATCTCGCCAAAGGTTTATCTATATTATTTATTTTTTCAAAAAACTAACTCCTGTTTCATTAATTTTCTGAATGATTCTTTGGTTTTCAATTTCATTTATCTCTGATTTATTTTTGGATATTTCTTTTCTTCTGCTGGGTTTAGGCTTAGACTGTTCTTCTTTTTCCAATTCCATTTCCAAAGAGATTGGCCATAGCTGAAGGGAGGCAGAATCTTTAGCCCAGGGCTCCCCTGGTTAGAATTTAGGAAGCTTTGTGGCCTTTGCAAATTCCTATCGTTGTTATTTTATTTTCTCTATTATTGATTGGCAGTAAAACCTAGAAAATGGGCATGAACAGGAGGAAGAAGATGGATTGATGCCAGGACCCTCAAAAACACTATCCCTTAGAATCTACAGCTTAGCTTTAACTCACATTCACACTTGTCACAGTCTCTCTCCTAGAAGCCTGAGGAAATCTCTCCCATTCCTGTGGCTAAGGCCCCCTGTGTAAGTGCTCAGCCCCTCTTTTCCTCCCCCAGATACACTTCGGCCAGCTTTCCTCTCCCCTTGCCAATTCTCCATACTCAGGGAGTTGAGACCAGCCTAGCTGTGAACCCTAGAGCTGTGTCGATCAGATTCCCTCTCTGGGGATGTCTGAGTTAGGAGTCCCAGGAAGTTGCTGGTGAACAGAGAACTGTAAGGCTCAGAGGCTGAGCTGGTGTCAGGCCAGGCTGAGCAGAAGCCAGGGGACAAATGACCCTGAGGCCTCAAGAGGAGATGGACTGTGGAATCTCAGGCTTGCTGGCCCAGATGGCACTTGATCTGCATTCAGTGTAATCCCAGGGTCTTCTTGGGCTCTTCTGGGGAAGGCCAGCATAGGTCGGAGGGACCTGAGGTGGGAAACTACAGCTTTCCTCAGTGAGAGTCCTCAGGGCAGTGTCCCCTCTGTCCCCTGAGGACTGCTCGTCTCCTGAAGGAGCAGGCGCTGCTCACCCAGCTACACAGTGTGCTGGCCAACAGTCCACTGCCCAGGTGAGGAGCTTGAAAGTGAAATGTATTCACGGAGAGTTAGGTGTGCACTGTGACAGGACCTGGGGGAGTGTGGCTGGCCCTCCCTGCCTGGTCACCAGCTGCACTGGCTGCTGCCTGGTGTAGGAAGAGACGCAATGAGGGGAGGCTTGGACAGGATTTGTTTTCTGACTTGCTCGTCACTGAAAAGTCTCTTGGGACAAGGGAGAATTTAGATGCCATAAGGAATGGTGCAACTGTGAGGTTTGTTCCTTAAAGCCTGGCTTGGAGCATGTCCTAGGCTCCATTCCACCAGGCCTCTTCCTCCAGTCTTTCCTTACTTCCTCATCCTTCCCCCTATTCCCAGCTTCACAGCCACCTTTTTCCTTTACAGAAGGAAAAAAACAACTAAGGTGATTTTATATCTGCTTCTAGAGAATTCTACTTTTTAAGGACAAACAGCCTTAAATCAAAAAAGACTTGCAATTTTAGAAACAACAGCCCACTACAGTAAACATAGTTAGCATTTATTCAGCACCATTCACGTACCTCTGGCTGCTGTGGTCGCTGCTGGTCCTCACCGGCAGCTGTTCCAGGTCAACCACCATTCTCCCTGCCCAACACCATGTCCAGGTGGCCCCACTCCCTCTGTGTTACAGACAGGAGACTGAGTCCCAGTGTTAGCAGGTGCGTGTGGCCTGGGACTATTCCAGTCATGCTGCCTGGATTCCTGTTGCCAGGAATTAGATCAGGTGGAAATATAATGTTGATCTGCCAATGAGATGGAGAGGGCTTCTGGGAAGGGCTTTTTTCCTTGAAATCAGCAATTTTGAAGGCAGGGGACACTGTCCTCCTGCTCTTCTGCTGTTTTGACTGGAAGACACAGGGGAGATGCACAGGAGAACCGCAGAGTATCTGAGTTCTCGAGGATATTAAAAGGAACTGCTCCAGAGCCCTGGGACTTTTTGTGATGTGAGATAATAATTCCATAGATGTACATATACAAAATGATACTTTTGGTTGAGTCTCCTGTTAGAGCCAAAGGCTTCCTAATGAACACCATGCTCCATGCTTTATGTAGATAATCCAACTTTGTATAGATGAGGAAATGGGAGCTTAGAGGATTTAAATAACTTTCTCAAAAATCACACAAGCAGCAAGTTGGATCTTCAACCCAGACATC
The DNA here is from genome assembly GCA_963574355.1 of Loris lydekkerianus. Taxonomy (NCBI): domain Eukaryota; kingdom Metazoa; phylum Chordata; class Mammalia; order Primates; family Lorisidae; genus Loris; species Loris lydekkerianus. The sequence continues at coordinate 18,366 of CAUYPK010058542.1, read as the reverse complement.
TACCTTCAAGTGCCTGCTGTCACCATGTGGGCATAAGTCTGGCTCTTGCCTCTATGTCCCTCCACACCTGTAAGTCAGCCTCTTCCCCTTGCTGAGCCTCAGTTTTCTCACCTGTGATGAAAAGGACTGTCCTAGGTGACCTTGAGTGTTCTTTTCAACTTTAAAGTTCATGTGATCAAATTCCAAATTAGCATTTTTGGTCCCCATAGGGACCATTGTGTAAGAGTGGAGGTTTGCATTTAGTTGATTTCTTTGATGCAGATAACTCTGAGTATCATAAACAGAAAGAAAAATTTTGTTGTATCAAGTGGATCACAGTTATAGCCACGCCCAGGGATGTCCTGGTGAGCGAACCAGAGTCTGTCTGGCAGGGCTGCCACAGGTTCTCTGCAGCTGATGCTGGTGACCATCAAATGAGTTCTGTGCTGTCCTTAATTCTGTACTTGTTCTAGGGTAAAAATCTCAGGTAGAAGTGTTTTGGCCATATGTACTTAAGTTGTAGGTTGCCAGAGACTGGGAGGTCAAGTCAAGATTGGTTTTCCCTGGAAGCAACCTTGAAAACAAGGATTTGAGAGGTAATTAAAGGGAACATTAGTAGAGGCCCGAGAAAGGCAGATGGGAAGTCATACAGTATTTATCTTTCTGCATCTAGCTTATTTCACTTAACATTATGTCCTCCAGATTCATCTATGTTGTTGCCAATGACAGAATTCCCTGCTTTTTAAAGGCTGAGTAGTATTGTATTGTGTACATGTACCACATTCTAAAAATGTGTGCACCTATTGATGGACACTTACGTTGTGTTTATATCTTGGCTACTGTGAATAATGCCTCAGTGAGCATGGGAGTGCAGCTGTCTATTCAGCATACTGGCTACATTTCCCAAAGGAATAATTTTTAAACATGTGTTGATCTTGTTTTGCCTTCTGAAGAAACAGATGATAACTTATTCATCTGCATGATTTACCTTCAAGTAAGGAAAGTGAGTTATCACTCCTAAGTCAGTGTTTCACAGAGTATCTTCTGAAAACACTACTCTCTGGGCAGCACCAGGGACCAGTTTCATGGAAGATAATTTTTCCACGGACTGGAATGGGGAGAGTGGTTTTGGGATGATTCAAGCACTTTACATTTATCATGTACTTTATTTCTTTTATTATGACATTGTAACATATAATGAAATAATGACACAATTCACCATAATGCAGACTGCGTGGAGCCCTGAGCTTGTTTCCTGAAACTCGACAGTCCTGGCATTAGCATCACCATCTCAGCTCCACCTTAGATCATTAGACATCAGATTCTGGTAAGGAGCACACATCCTAGATCCCTCACGTGCTCAGTTTACAGTAGGGCTCCTGCTCCTATGAGAAGCTAATGCCACCTCTGCTCTGACAGGAGGTGGAGCTCAGGAGGTGATGTGAGAGATGGGGAGCAGCTGTAAGTACAGAGAAGCTTTGCTGGCTCATGGCTGCTCACCACTGGCTGTGCGGCCCAGTTCTTAACAGGCCACCAATGTAATAAGCCATGGTCACCAGTCCATGGCCCGGGGGTTGGGGACTGAGATTTAGAGGACAAGAGTCACAATGCCCATTCTTACACTGAGGGCTCTGAGGAGTCCTGCAATCAATTGGCTCCCAAACTAACTTGAGGAATGTGACATCTTTTAATATTCCTGCAATTCCCTGGCACAGATTTTGATGTGTTTGCCCTCTTTTTAGCAAGGTGCTTGGTGTCAGCCACAGATACTACACATACTACAGATACTGAAAATATGTGCCTTATTTTTATAGAAATATGATTTAATAAACTTTTTTTAACTTAATTTTTTTCTAACTCTTCCTTTTACTCTTTTAAGGACATTTTTCAATGTCTGCACAATTGGAAAGATGCAGGAAGGGGAGGCAAGAAGGCTGCTCTCCCCCTCTTCCTGCCCCCACCTGCCCCCATCCCACAGCTGGAGGTCAGGGAAGAAGTCTTCCTGGTTGCCTTTCCCCCCTCTGCCTTGGAGAGTTGTTTTCCTACCGTTGTGAGCATAAAAACTAAAAGCCAAAAAGGAAGGTGTGTTTTCATCAGAACCTTCTCTTCAATGTCTTGCCAATGGAGGAGAAGACTATCTGCTCAGTTCATGAAAGGAGTAACTGGGCTCCTCACCGACTGGGCCCTGGAGAAGAAGGTTGGCTCTGGCATCTGTGATCTGAATGACAAGAGCTCCTCCTTGCTGTCTGTCCCCAACAGAGGCTCTCTTTTCACAGCAGGCTGTGCCCTGAGACCTGAGGGACAGTGCTGGGAGAGGTGCGGATCACTGCAAGCAAACTTGGAGGTTGTAGACCCAAACTTTCCATTTCATAAAGGGACCAGCTGCAGCCCAGAGGGGTTAAGTGCTTTGACTCAAACCACAGAGCTGAGCCAGCTTCTTCACTGCTCTCAGGACACCTTTCTTGGCTTGCTTTCTTCTCTTTTGTGTAGGGGGTTAAGGAGTGGATGAATTCAGAAATCTGATTTTTATCATTTTTAACTTCCTTGCAGCCAAGGAAGACCTTGTTTTGCATAAGATGTCTTTAACTCATCAATAAATATCTATTAAGTGCTTGCTGGGTGTCAGGCATTGTGCTAGGGCATTCTTTCACTGCCTCTGTTAAGCAAATATGATTTATTTCCCGCTGAAGCTGGTAGAATGAGACCCTAAGCTAGTTGCTCTGTGCAAAAATATTATACCACTCTGTGTGTTCTGGTTCCTGGCACAAGACACACTGTACCCAGTTACCAAAGATGCCCACTGGTTTCTGTTGAGCTAAGGCAGTGTAAATCTTATGTTAGGAGATGGGGAAAGGAATGGAAGATACATGTTCTGACCTGAAGTACTGAAACTTAAATTCAATGAATATTCACTGAGCACCTTCTATACATAGTCACAGTTATAGGTACTTGTTTTGAACAAAACAGGCAAAGATGTCTGTCCTTGTGGACTATACATGAGCACCTTCCTGTGGGTTGATGGCAACTCAGGCCATAGAAGGATAGGGCACAAGACAAAGGATGAGGTCTAAGACAGGTCCTGAGGCCGTGCCCAGGATGGAGTGAGGAGATGAGAGCTTTGGAGGGAATGAAGGTCACCCCACTCCGGTGTTCTGGGCCCTACTGCACCGCCCTTGTCTTCTCTCAGAGTTCAGAACCCCACTCTGGTGCTCCCAAAGCCATGGACAGCAACGGCTGTGGGACACCAGTCTCCCTCACCCCTCTTGCAGAGAAGGTCGGGGCACTGTGGTGACTGGGCCAATATGCCCAACTGATTTCTGTCATTGATATGGTGAAAAGAGCCTAGGATGATGCCCTTATGACATTCTAGGATTTAGGAAATATTGAAAACTACCTTTTCCTGCAAATCAAGCTGGTAGACAAAAGCAGATATCCCATTACAGCCAAGAGTTTCAAAGAACTGTCTTTGTGAATTTGTTTTTGTTTTTGTTTTGTGTTTGAGGAAAAGGAAAAAGATGTTTATTACTTTGCCAGCAAAGGAAGAAAATGGCAGACAATGATCTCAAAATTCAAAATCTGCATCTAAGCAGAAGCACAGAGCTTTTAAAGGTTCTGATCCCATAATCTCATCTTGGGCCAAGTCTGTCTTGTGGCCTCACCCTGGATTAATCCATCTTTGGCTCAGAGGATCTCCTGACCTCCACCCAGACGATTCCCTTGAGTTCACTCCTGTGGCACAAGAACGAGAGACACTGTGTCTCTGCCCCACCAACCACTGGCCCGAGGCAGTGATGCAAGTTTCAGTTTCCAAAAAGTTGGAGAAACAGAAAATATTTTGCCATGTTTTTTCGGGCCATTCCCTCTGTAACATATCCCCCACTGTCAATCTTCCCATCCACATTTAAGGGAGGAGGGGCAGTGTAGTACTTCCCTTGTGGTGCTAGGAAGGCTTTTTCATGATTGATTTCTTAGGGGCTGAACTTAAGTCTGCTTGTAAGGGGCTGTCCTCAGCCATAAAGCAAGTGGCAATACTTTATCCCACTTCTTGTGGGTTCCATGTAATTTTCACTCTGGACATAGGGCTTTGCTTCCTTGCTGCTACAAAGGAGGGGGTCCATTATCTGTGAAGCTCCTGGACGACCACAGGATGCTGTGTGGCATAATCAAGTGCAGGTGGCTGGAAGCGTGGCTTCCCCTGAGGGTACCCGCCACAGAGCTGCCAGACAAAGCCGCCTGTCCTCTGTGTCCACCACCAGCATATCATTTCCCACTTGATTGGCCTCTTTTTATGGATGGCTGATGCCTGAATCCTGACACCCCATGGTCCTTTGAGGCTTGTTCATGCTCCATGTTGGTGTATATGCACAGGGACTCAGCAAAGGCCTTGTCCTGGGACAGCAGCTCCTGGTAGGAGCCTGTCTTACAATTCAGACACTCTCTCCATTCAGGTAGGAGAAGCACTACCCACCCTGAGAGCATAGCCACTAACACGGAATGAAACTGCCAATCATCAGAAGGGCCTCAGGCTGGGCTCCCTGTGCAGGAGCTTACCTCTCTGTCTTGGGATATTTCAAATACACAGCTTGCTGTAAACAGGGTCTTCCCAAATGAGATACCCCAAGTCCATTAAGGCATCTCTCTTCTAACTTTCATGTTGGTGCCTCACAAGAGGCCGAACCACAGCTTCAGGTAGGAGAGCAAGTCCGTAAGAAGTCTGTCTCCACTCAGCTGTGCCGTCCCAAATGTCAGAGCCCCAGCCTTTAGTTTTTAAAGGGGATCTTGGCACCAATTGAATCCTCACTGTCAATTTGCATCTGGGGCTTTGGTGGGGAGGCATGGAGTCTTGGGCCCCTGAATCAGGTCCCCACTGTCAATTTGCATGTGTGGCTTCTGTAGGGATATTTGGGTTGGAGCTTTAGTGAGGCAAGGGGCCCCTGGTGCTGCTCCTTCATTGTCTTGAGTCCTTTCCTCTGTCTCAAAGGATCCTAGGCTGGTGGAGCTGACAGAAAGTGCAGTGTTCAGTTTATTTTAAAGGCCATATAACCAGCTGTGAAGCTGTGCTAATTCCTTTGCCCTGGATGTGGGTACCCTGTGGCCAAATTGGGCTTCCAGTTGGGTAAGAAAAGAGTATTCCTGACCACAAGTCACAACCTGAGTGACTTGGGGTATGGGGTTGGGGTGTGGGGTGAAGAATTTGTTCAGGCGACAGCTCCCTCCCCCCTCCCATGGTGCCAATATGGCGGCTGCTGCAGGCATTTCCCCCCTGCGCCCCCCCCCACCAGGCCATTCTACACAGTGGTGATCACATGCTCTAGTCCTCCTTCTCACTGCCCACTCCTGGGCTGTGAATCCTCCTGGCATCCTCCCTTAGGCTGTGCTGCCCAGTGGTGACTGTGTGCACTGGTCCTTCTCATGGGCTGCTCCTGGACTTTGGCTGCTCCTGGCATCTCACCCCATTGGCTGCAGAATTACAGTGGGGCTGGAGGACCTTATTTATCAAAAATCTTACATACACACATCATTTCATATACCATAAACAATGAGTTTGTTTCAAGTGGAGAGGTTAAGACTCAACATTTTAACTCTGTAGTGGCAGTTTGACCATTTGAGCTCTGCATTTTCTTTGATATAATTTGCCCCTTAGTAAAAACTTGTGTGCAGAAATTGACCATCATAGAAGACGTGACATGCCTTTGGACCTTATAAAAATACTTAAGGATTGTACCATAAACCAACCAGATGCCAAAAGGGTGTCATTCTCCTTATCTTTATTTAGTTTTTAAAACATTTATTTCCTATTCTTTTTGAAACCTCCTTTACCTACAAATGAGACAGTTCAGTTCCGTTTTTACAAAGGCACAGAAAAGCCAAATGAGATTAATTTAGGGAGGAAGAGGCAAAGGAGAAGAGCCATTAGTAAAACCCACAAATCAATGAATTATGTGGAAGAATTCAAAAAGAGCAAAGCAGTCCTAAACCCAACAGAAGAAAAGAAACAACCCAAGATCAGAACTGAACTAACAGAAATCAGTAATCAAAGAACTATATAGAAGATTCATGAAACAAAAAGGTGGCTCAGAATACAAGATCAGTGCACACAAATCAATGGTATCCCCTACTCTAGCAGGCAAGCTGAGAAATAGACCAAAGACTCAGTCTTCATAACAGCAACAAAGAAAACAGAATACCCAGGAATATAGCCAACCAGGAAGGCAAAACACCTCCACAGGGAGGACCAGGAGACACCAGAGAGGAAACTGCAGAAGATGCTAAAAAATGGAAGAGCAGATCATGCTCAAGGACCAGTGGAATCAACACCGTCAAAATGCCCACACTACCCAAAGTGGTCCACAGACCCAGCGCAGTCCCCACCAAAACATTAATGTCATTCTTGCAGATCTAGAAGAAATTAATTCCACATTTCACACAGAAACAGAAAAGAGCTAAAACAGTTAAAGCACCTGTAAGCAAAAAGGACATATTGGGGGACGGCACCCTACCAGGCCCCAGGCCATACCACAGGGCCACAGCCGTCAAACAGCCCAGCACCAGCATAAGACCAGAGATGCAGACCAAGGGCCCAGAACAGAAAATTCAGATCCCAAACCATCCTCATGTTGTCATCTGATCTTTGACAAAGCAGACAACAGCACACACTGGGAAGAAGAACTCCGTTCGACGAATGGTGCAGGGAGAAAGAGGCAGCCATGTGTGGAAGATTGAAACGGAGTCTGTGGGCTCAGTGCCCATAGCTCAGTGGCTAGGGCACTGGCCATATATACTGGGGCTGGCGGGTTCAAACCCAGCCCAGGCCTGCTAGACAACAATGACAGCTGCAACAAAAAATTGCTGGGTGTTGTGGCCGGCACCTGGAGTCCCAGCTACTAGGGAGGCTGAGGCAAGAGAATCGCTTAAGCCCCCAAGAGTTTGAGGTTGCTGTGACACCACAGTACTCTACGGAGGGTGACATAGTGAGACTCTGGTTCACAAAAATAATAAATAAAAAGAAGAAATAGGGTCTGCACCCGTCACCCACAACAAAGTCAATTCACAATGGACAAGAGACTCAAAAGGCATGAGCCATAAGAATTCTAAAAGAAAATGCTGGAAAAACTCCCACAAACATTGATATAGGCAAATAATCTGCAAGAAGATGCCAAAGGACATCACAGCAACAACGAACAACAATGGGACCAGATCAACCCAGAAGCCCCACATAGCCAAGGAAACAACTAACAGACAACCCACACAATGGGAGAAACGTCCACATGCCACACACCCACAAAGGCTGAACCCACAAAGAACTACAAGAAAAAGAAGTCAACCCCAGGAAAAAGTGGGCAAAAGGGTAGCACCTGTGGCTCAAAGAGTGGGGTGCTGGCCCTATATAGCGGAGGTGGTGGGTTCAAACCTGGGCCTGGCCAAAAACTGCAAAAAACAAAACAAAACAAAACAAAAACAAAAAACTGGGCAAAAGACATGAGCAGAAGCTTTCTAGAAGAGGACAAAACACTGACTGCCAGACACAGAATGCACCTCCAAATCAATATTTGCAACCACCACTTTCCTCACACTCTATACAAAGGATATCATAACACAGAAACTAGCAAGCAAGTGGTGCAAAAATTTGCAAACAAACGAAAACAACATAGGGAATTCCCAAAACAAATGATCTAAAATGCCGTGACCTAACATAATTCTCTTTCCAAAGTTTTTCTCCAAGGGACTTTGAGATGATGCCTTCTCATCAATAAAACTCACAAATAACAGACAAAACAGGGGACAAACGTCATCCGAGTGGTAACTCACTTGATGCCCAAATGCTCTACAGGTCTGGAAGGTTCACAGAACCCTCCCCAAATGGTAGCAACAAAATTCCCAAGCAACAGACAAACAGTACAGGGGCTGCTCAACACACAGATGCCAGGGCCCATCAGACAACTGGAAATCCAGGGAGGATAAGTGCTACCTAAATGCACCTTAGAGGGTGTCCCAAATTTCTAAAGGGCTGGAAGTTTCACGAAAAAACCTTCGCAAGTGGTAGCCTAGTCCTTAGGAACCTCAAATGAGCTCCAAATTTGAAGTAGCTTCCCTAGTTCCACTCAGCCTCATGTCTACCACCCCCAAAGGTGTCTGAACCTCCTGCATGTGTGTGGAGTCAGAGTCTTGTGCACACCAGAGAACTCACTCAACAAAAGGCCTGGCATCCAGACACTTTCCAAGTCTGTTTCCTTCTCCTCCCCTCAGTTCCAGTTGCAGGAGCTGTGTCCATTTCAGGGACACAGAGGCAGGAGTTCCCCAACTTAAAGAGGCTCCAGCAACTGCTGGGTGCTTCTTGTCTGTCACCTGGAGAAGTCGCTCCTGCCTATGAAGACCCAGGGCTGTGACTGGGGCTGCTCCTGCCTCTCCCAGCACTACGTTTGCTGGTCCGATGGGCTCACCCAGGGATACCAAAATCTGTTACTGAAAGTTTGGCGCTTTTCCCCTGAAGCTGCATCAGAAAAACAGGGACAAATGGTTTGAGGAGAAAGCAAGAGAAGTTTATTACTTTGTCGGCAAAGGAGGTAAATGGCAGATAATGGTCTCAAAGTCCAAGATTCCTCCAAAGTGTGGTCTTTGAACCAGCAGCCCCAGCATTGCTGGGTGTGTTATTTATATATTATTGTTTAACACATTGTCCCAAAACTTAGTGGCTCAAAACAGCAGGCATTTCTTATCTCACAGTTTCCACACCTAGGAATCCACATGCAGCTTAGCCAGGAGCCTCTGGCTCAAGATCTTTCCTGAGGCTGCCATCAAGCTGTCAGCATGGGCTGTGGTCTCTGAAAGCTTGGCTCAGTTTGGGTAGGAACTCACTTCCAAGCTTACTCAGTGGGCTGTCATCAGGCTTCAGTCTCTCACGTGATTGTCCTCATGGGGCGGTGGGTAAATAACTCAGCAGCTGGCCTCCCTGAGGGCGAGCAGTGCACCAGAGCAGGAAACCCCAGTCTTTATGTAACCTAGGCTTGGAATTGACATCCTGTTAGTTCTGCTGTGTTCTCTGTGTTAGAAAGGAATCGATTTAGTCCCATCTACGCACAGGGGAGGGTGTTGTACAGGGTGTGAATACTAGGAGGTGGGATGATGGCACATCATCTTAGAGGCTGTCTACCACAACTGAAAACTTGTTAGAAATGCAAATTGTTGGGTCCAATCCCAGACCTTTTGCATCCAAAACTCTGCTAGTGGCGCTTGGGCTCATGTTTGAATACACCTTCCACGTGGTTCTGCAGGCTCAAGTCCGATGACTGTTGTCTCAGAGGAGGGGCTGGTGAGCTTCATTTTAGGTGTTGTGGGCTCTGCTCTCTACATCTCCTCTACTCCACCCTGATGTGCAGGGAAGAAGTCACAGACAGTATGGGAATAAGGGGGCATGGCTGTGCTCCCACACACCTGACCGCAGACTCAGGCTGCAGTTCACCCCTACACCTCAGTAGCAGGCATCTGAGGTGGTCAGACTGACCAGGTTACCTTCATGTTTCTTTTTTATCAGACAAAGATGTTTTCTCTCTTTTCCTTCCAGGCTAGTCTGAGTCAATACTGACTCCCAGCTCCCAAGACACAGAAAATAAAGGATTGTGTGTATTCCTGAGTTTTCTGATGCTGTTTTTTTGTGGCTTTCCAAAAATCATAAGCTCTTTGAGATGGTGTAAGATAAAGGCTAGCACCTCTGGAGTCACATGTATGTTCTATCAGCACTGTGAGCACAGTAAGTTACTTAGCCTCTCTGTGCCTCAGTTTCCTCATCTCTAAAATACAGATAATAATAGCACACATTCCTCACTGTTATCATAAGGGATTGTTCTAATTATCTATTGTTGTGTGATAAATAACCCCATGTTTAGCAAGTTAAAGCAGACACAGCTTGGCAGGCCTCTTGCTCAGTGGTGTCACCTGGGCAGCAGTCACCTGCGGGCTGGCCTGCGCTGTGGTCACCTGTGGGCTGGCCTGGGCCATGGACGCCTGTGGGCTGGGCTAGGCTGAGGGTCACCTTTGGGCTGGCCTAGGCTGTGGTCATCTGGTCACCTGTGGGCTGATCTGGGCCATGGTCACCTGTGGGCTGGTCTGGGTCCTGGTCATCTGTGGGCTTGCCTGGGCTGCATCCAAGTCACTCCTTTGTCACTCATGGGGCTGCCGGTGGGTGCTGGTGGTCACCAGAGCACCTCAGGTCTCTCCCACATGGCTTTTCTGTGTGGTGTGGTGTTTTCCTAACACAGCAAGTGTTCCAAAAGGGGATATTTCAAGTGCACACAAGGTTTGGGAGCTGCACAGCATCATTTCTGCAGCAAGTCAGGGAAACAGCTCAGATTCCAGAGCAAAAAATTTTCAGCCATCTTTAAGCCACTCTAGGAGTAAATGAAAGTTATCACAAACAGGGCTGTCATGACGCCTGGGCAGAGAGTTGTAAGTACTTCTATCAGGAAGCAGCAGCTCTCTTGCCCAGCTTTTTCATCCTGCCCACGAGGACTCCTCTCACTGCCCACCAGTAAACAAATGTTTTTGGAAAACAGTAGGACCCCTCCCTCCTCTCTCTCATGCCGTCAGTCAGTTTCCTACACCTGTTCTGGCAACTCTGCCTTCCCCCAGCTCTTCAGCCAGAGTGCTCTACTCAGAAGCTGTCTGGTGCCTTTCAGCAGGCCCAGGGGTGGAAGGGGAGTACGCTCTGAGGTGGTCTGATTGGTTGAAGGTTTTGACCCCTTTCAGCTGTCAAAATATGGATTCTCAGCCTAGAAAAGAACCCAGACTGTGGGTGGACAGAATCAAAGGGGATGTCAGAGAGAGGCAGTCCTCTCGTGTTAATTCTCCTTTTTTGGGAGACCCCTATGAAATCTGCCCCTTTATTAGGAGGCAGTGGGGAGGGGCATGGGGCAGTGCTATTTAATTCCTACTCAGGCACAGCTTTTCGGAGAATAAAAAGCTTCCAAATTTCCCAGCATAGGAAAATAAAGATTATATTTGGAAAGTCAATTTTTAACTGGGGGTGGAGGCTTATCTCAACCTAGAAAAAGTAATTGTTGCAAAACAAGAGGCTGGAGGAGTGACATGAGTTAAGTGGCAGATTGTGATCAGCAGGCCTAGTGATGGTCAGAGGAAAACAGAGAGTGAAGACCTATTACAGGCGTGGGCCCCGTGTATCTGCACCTGCTCCTAGACTATCACATTTTTAAAGAAAAGCCTGCAATCTAGACTCCTAATTGAAATTTTCTGTTTATGAAATGTTGGCGAATAATTTAAAAGCACTATTTTGGCCTATTAAACACACACACACACACACGTGTGTGTGCACCCCTCATAGCAGTGCAGGTGAGCTACAAGATGACCAGCTGGCATGTGAGCTACAAGCTAACCAGCAAGAGGCACAGGCAGGAGATGGGCCCTTTTCCTGAGATTGTTCTACTTATAGATTTAGCTTGAGGGCCACATCACAGAGAAGTACAAGGGCAGGGAGACTTTGGATGTTTATGGAGTGTTTTGGGAGCAAAATAAATTTGAAAAAATAATACAAATTTTTATTCTTTCTTATTTAGTCACCAAAATGATGATGTCAACTTGCAAGACTGCTGTTATCTAAGATATCAAGAAAGGATTTTTTTGATAAGCATCATATAAAAGAGCAAAGAATGTTCATATCTATCACTCTGATGGCTTGAAGCCTGGTGTGTTCTTTTTATTTTAAAGAGGAGGAAATAGAGACCCACTGAATTTCCTTTAGGAACTGATCAGAAATTCCAAAGAAATCTTGTTCTTGATCTGAAACGACTACAAGAACATCTATGCTTGCATTCAGATAAATTACAACTAATACTAACTGGTTGAGAGATTTAGGTTAGATACAAGGAAGTATTTAGAGATTTAGAGATCAGAAGGACTAAACAATGGAGACAAGCTCAAAGCAAAATTTTTTTTAATGACCTGGAGTTTCGAAAAGAAAAAATGAAAAGCTTTCTTCCTGATTTGCTTGGCAAACAATTCTGCCCAGGAGGTGGTAAGAAAAGGGGGCACTCTCTCTCTCTCTCTCTCTTTGGATCCTTTTTGATCCCATAATTTCTTCTTGGCTTAAAAGCTTGGCCCCCCTAGTTTACTAACTGACCAAAATAATTTACCAGCTGCCACTTCCTCCAGGAGGTAAACAGACAATAAAGTAAATGAAATTCCTATTCTTTATTGACCCCTATAAATCACCACTCACCCAGTGTGAGCATTTACCTCTAAGGCATCAGAAGATATTTAAAATGCTATCTCTTTTATTTTGAACAAAATAGAAGAAATAAGCAAAGAATCCAGCATAATGACACTTCTGCAAGTAACAACTATTGAATTTCAGAAAATGGGAGACTTGTGGGTTGGTTCAGGTGTGTGTTGGAGAGAGTGAGGATTCTTAGGGGTTTCTTAGTTTCTTTCATTCTGGCCCAAACCTTTCCTAGGATTAGATTCACTTTTGGAACTTTAGGTCCTCACAGAACAATTGATAGATAAGACCATACAAGATATCGCTTTTCACATTTGGTTACTTACAAAGTTTGTCTTGTACCAAAAGATCATCATGCCCAAATAGGTAGCTTTTGTGTGGTGCTGGTGAAAGGTGGGTGTTGTCCTGTTACCATGGTAACAAGCAGGCTCCTTGGGCCAGGCATGGTCATAGTCACTGGCCTGGAGGGACCCCTTTGAAGCCCCTGTAATCGTTTCCTTAAGCATGCCTATTAACATCTTCTGAGCATACTCATTAGCCGTGTTCCCTATCCCTAGTGGGATAATTACCCACTGGAGTTAGCATTCTCTATCCCTGAGTGCCCTGGAATTCATGGGGTGCAAGATCTGCTCTAATGTTACTGCACTTAACCAAGGAAAATAAAACAATTCATTCTCCTGGAAATGGAGGAAGGTTTGCATTTACACAAACATACCTATGTTGGCCCCAGCATAATGTGCATGCATCACCCTGCCATCCAGGCTGTCTTTTGCACACCTACTATAGGCGGCTTCTGGGACACCATGGGCCCCTCCCCAGCCTGGGCCCTGCTTTTCCCCATGGTGTCTGTGCACCCACTGAACTTGTGAGGCCGATTTGTCCTTCAGGTTCATTGTGCTCGCTTAATAAGTGTTAGGGGCACATAGAATTTTTTTTTAAATTTTTATAGAAGTTTTCCCTGTGGATTTCTCTATATCAACTAACATCATTCCCTAAGATTCTCAAGGCTTGTGCCAGTGTCCAGGGAATTCCTGTTTCTCTCTTGGGTCTTATTTGCTCTGAATAGTCTTTCTTGGACAAGGAAAAGCCTCTTCTGAGTTTCCCAACCCCATTTTATCTTTAAGGGGTACACTCAAAACTAGGGGAACTAGATGAAATGCATGTAATAAGAAAGCATGAGAGGAAAAAGGAAAGGAAAAAAATATTCCACCTCCCCCACCCCCCCAGCCATAACACAGATCGATCTCACTAACATCTTGCCAGGGATACGATGGAAGCATGGCACTATATTATCCTGTTGGTATGCAAATAGGGTGCAGAATGGGTACCATGACAAATGGCGTTTTGAATGTTACCTGGGTCCTAAAGGTGAAGCACCTGTGACCCCTGGGCTGCCTCTTATGGGGTTAAGGTGGGAGCAGGAAGAAGGAGAATGTGGATCACACAAGTTCACTCCCTGCCCTACTCAGTTTTCTTGAGTTGACAGAAGTTGACAAAATGAGTTTCCAGAGCTATATGGGTGCCAAATCGGGACTCGGGACAAAGCCATCATGACCGCCTTGGTGGAAGAATCAGCATCGCCGGATGTGTGCTGCTCAAGGAAGCAGTCACACCTCTCCACTGGAGGCAAGGCCCAGGAGAGGAGGCAGCGGCCACCTTGCCGGAGGAGGGGAGTGTGGGTGCCGTGGGGAGGAGCTGTCCCCCATGCCAATTGTACGCCTGTGCGTACAATGTCTGTATGCACACGCGTGTCTGACCTGTGTATGGATGTGCACATACTGTGTGTGTGACATTGCTTTTATGAGCCACTCAGGGGTCTTTAGCACAGCAGCTGGCTGGGCCACATCTGCCTCCTCCATTTGCCTTTGGCTCTAGCCACCTGTTTTTACAGCGTTGCGGCTACCACGAGTAAAGGTCCTTCTGGGATGGGGTGTTGTAACTGGGGTATAGAGACCCCATCTGGTCATGTTTCTGAAGGCCTAAGGTTATGTTTCGAGAGTTCTCAGTGGGAACTCTCGATATGCTGAACATATTTACCCCAAACAGAAGGCCCCCGAGGTGGAGTAAGACTTCCTGTTTTTACACACAGTTGGGTGTGGCCTGACGCTTCTTGTTGTTACTGACGGGACACAACTTCCAGGGCTGAATGGCAATGTGCCAGGCAGGGAGATAGCAGAGGGCTGTGGCTGAGCCATTGCTCTGCATTGATTTGACTTTATTTTTGGCCAGCACCCAAAATAGACTATCACATTTTTAAAGAAAAGCCTGCAATCTAGACTCCTAATTGAAATTTTCTGTTTATGAAATGTTGGGCTCATCTCCAATCTCTCTGTCTTCCACAGGTTGGCCCAGACACATCCCCATGCGGGATGTGGCGTTTCTTATGTGGTGTGGGATCTGGGCCCCCCAGTAGGATCCAATTGATGTATAAGCTGCATTCATTAGCCAAATTAAAAAGCAGGGACTGTGACAAGGGCCACGCAGAAAGTAGCTTGTTCACAGCACAACAGTTCAGTGCCTCTGGGGCTGAAGCAGTGCCGTCCTCCACTGGTCTCAGCCACGCAGCCGCTCTGCTGTGTGCTGGTCAGTGTGTTGGGGTCCATAGTGCACCACAGGGCTGCACTGATGCCCATCAGAGAAACTGGTTAATCCACATTCATCACAGCTGCTCTGTCCTGAACTTAGCCAGGAGAATCAATTTCTTTGGCTTGGAAAAATAAATGCATTTCTGTCACTGATAGACGCTATTACCTAGTAACAGTGTTTTAGTATATTCCTTATGTCTTAAAAATTATTTTTATTAAGGCATTTGTACATAGATCATGAATACATTTATGCCATCATGGGATTCAATGTGTTTATTATTTATATAAATTGGAGTGCTTACATCCTACTAATTAACATAGCTTTCACCTCATTTACCCAATTACAGTGTTAAGACATTTGTGTTCTACCCCTGATAGATCCAACTTGTACTTGCAATATGCTCCATAGGTGTGGTCCCCCTACTAACCCTTTTTCTATTGATCCACCTACCTCCCTTCCCCTCCTCCTCCTCTTTCCTCCTTCATCCTGGGCTATAGTTGTGATTCATCTTTCATATGAAAGTGTGAGTGATTATAAATTGGTTTCATAGTAGTACTGAGTACATTGGATTTTTTTTCCCATTCCTGAGATACTTTACTAAGAATAATTTCCAGCTCCATCCATGTAAACATAAAAGAGATAAAGTCTTCTTTTTTTAATGCTGCATAGTATTCCATGGTATACATATACCACAATTTACTAATCCATTCATGGGTCGATGGGTACTTGGGCTTCTTCCATGACTTGGCAATTATAAATTGAGCTGCAATGAACAATCTGGTGCAAGTACCTTTGTTGCCAAATGATTTTTGGTCCTTTGAATATACACCTAGAAGAGGAATCGCAGGATCAAACGGCAGTTCTACATTTAGATCCCTGAGTGTTCTCCAAACTTCCTTCCAAAAGGAACGTACTAGCTTGCATTCCCACCAGCAGTGCAGAAGTGTTCCCTTTTCGCCACATCTACACGAACATCTGTAGTTTTGGGATTTTGTGATGTGGGCTACTTTTAGTGGAGTTAGATGGTATCTCAGAGTAGTTTTGGTTTGCATTTCTCTGATGATTAAAGATGATGAGCATTTTTTCATGTCTCTGTAGACCATGTGCCTGTCTTCTTCAGAGAAGCTTCTGTTCATGTCTCTTGCCCACAATGAAATGGGATCACTTGTTTTTTCCTTATTAATAAGTTTGAGTTCTCTGTAGATTCTGGTTATTAGAAGTTTGTCAGAAATATAACTTGCAAAAATCCTCTCCCATTCAGAGAGCTGTCTATTTGCTTTACTTAGTGTGTTCTTGGCAGTGCAGAAACTTTTAATTTGATCAGATCCCAATAATGTATTTTTGTCATTGCTTCAATTGCCCGGGGTGTCCACCTCATAAAGTATATTCCCAGGCCAATTTTTTCAAATGTTTCTCCTGCACTCTTTCCATTAATTTTTATAGTTTCATGTCTTAAGTTTAAGTCCTTTAACCAATGAGGGTCAATTTTTGTTAGAGGAGAAAGGTGTGGGTCCAGTTTCAGTCTTCTACAGGTCGCCAGCCAATTCACCCAGCACCATTTGTTAAATAGGGAATCTTTCCCCCAATTTATATTTCTGATAGGCTTATCAAAGATCAAATGACAATAAGTGTCTGGGTTCATGACTTGGTCTTTAATTCTGTTCCATATATCTACCTCTCTATTTTTGTGCCAGTACCATGTTCTTTTGATCACTATTGATTTATACTATAGTCTGAAATCTAGAAGCATGATTCCTCCTGATTTTTTTCCTTTTCTTTCTTTCTTTCTTTTTTTTTTTATTAAATCATAGCAGTGTACATTAATTAAATCATGGGGCACCATACACTGGTTTTATATGCCATTTGACATATTTTCATCACACTGGTTAACATAGCCTTCCTGGCATTTTCTTAGTAATTGTGTTAAGACATTTATATTCTACATTTAGTAAGTTTTACATGTACCTTTGTAAGATGCATAGTAGGTGTGGTCCCACCAATTACCCTCTCCACGCCCATTCACCCCCCTTCCCTCCCCTCCCCTTCCTTTCCTCTTTCCTTATATTCTTAGATTATAAATTAGTTTTATAGTAGGGCTGAGTACATTAGATACTTTTTCTTCCATTCTTGAGATACTTTCCTGAGAAGAATATGTTCCAGATCCATCCATGTAAACACAAAAGACATAAAGTCTCCATCTTTCCTTAAGGTTGCATAATATTCCATGGTGTACATATACCACAATTTATTGATCCCTCCATGGGTCTATGGGCACTTGAGCTTCTTCCATGACTTAGAAATTATGAATGGAGCTGCAATAAACATTCTGGTACAAACAACTTTGTTATAATGTGATTTTTGGTCTTCTGGGTATATACCAAGTAGAGGAATTGCAGGATCGAATGGCAGGTCTATTTTTAGATCTCTAAGTGTTCTCCAAACATCTTTCCAAAAGGAAGGTATTAGTTTGCATTCCCACCAGCAGTGTAGAAGTGTTCCCTTTTCTCCACATCCACACCAACATCTTTGGTCTTGGGATTTTGTGATATGGGCTAATCTTACTGGAGTTGGATGATATCTCAAAGTAGTTTTGATTTGCATTTCTCTGATAATTAAGGATGATGACCATGTTTTCATATGTCTGTAGGCTATGCACCTGTCTTCTTCAGAGAAGTTTCTGTTCAAGTCCCTTGCCCACTCTGAGATGGGATCACTTGTTCTTTTCTTGCTAATAAGTTTGAGTTCTCTGTGGATTCTGGTTATTAAACCTTTGTCAGAGACATAACCTGCAAATATCTTCCCCCATTCTGAGGGCTGTCTGCTTGCTTTACTTATTGTGTTCTTGGCTGTGCAGAAGCTTTTTAGTTTGATCAGGTCCCAGTAGTATATTTTTGATGTTTCTTCAATTGGCCAGGGAATCCTCCTCATAAAATATTTGCCCAGGCCAATTCCTTCAAGAGTTTTCCCTGCACTTTCTTCTAGTATTTTTATAGTTTCATGTCTTAAGTTTAAACCTTTAATCCAGTGAGAGTCTATCTTAATAATGGTGAAAGGTGTGGGTCCAGTTTCAGTCTTCTACAGGTTGCATGCCAGTTCACCCAGCACGATTTGTTAAATAGAGAATAATTTCCCCACTGAATGTTTTTGATTGGCTTGTCAAAGATCAAATGATGGTAAGTAGCTGGATTCATCTCTTGGTTCTCTACTCTGTTTCGGACATTTTTGTGCCAGTACCATGCTGTTTTGATCACTATTGATTTATACTATAGTCTGAAGTCTGGTAGCATGTTTACTCCTGCTTTGTTTTTATTTCTGAGTAATGTTTTGGCTATTTGAGGTTTCTTCTGATTTCATATAAAATGAAGTATTATTTTTTTTTTTGAGATCTTTAAAGTATGACAGTGGAGCTTTAGTAGAGATTGTATTAAAATTGTATATTGCTTTGGGTAGTATGAACATTTTAACAATGTTGATTCTTCCTAGCCATGAGCATGGTATGTTTTTCCATTTGTTAACATTTTCAGCTATTTCTTTTCTTAGAGTTTCATAGTTCTCTTTATAGAGATCTTTCA